>JAKJMR010018096.1:0-40333 GCA_024449315.1 Daboia siamensis | reverse complement strand
ATCATCTCAGCTAAATGCTGTGAATGCTTTTCCAAAGCATCTTGCAAAACTTTAACTGTTAAAACAGGCGAAGGTAAAGGTGCAGGAGGTGCTAAAACTTGCACTGAAGATTGCGGCAGGGGGGAAGCCCCTGCACTTTTAGTAAGTTTAGAAGATTTAGCCGCCATTTTTTCCACTATTGCAACTACGCACTTTCACTTTCAAGGTCTTCAATGTGGATTGAGCCAAAGATCAAAAGTTCACTTACTCCTTATTCTCTTGCATCGCTCTGCCTGCTTTCTTGTCTTCCAAAGTCCATTCTTGTAAGCAGGGATGGTTGCGTTCGCCTTGTTCTGCTCCAAAAGACATGGAGCAGAAACGCTGCGCAGCCCGGAGAAATCCAAGCTTCGGGGGGGCTCAATCCTTCAGCCGCCAGAACTTTAAGCCCTGGCGGCCCCGGATAGCCCTTCCCCTACTTGGATACTCACCCCCTCCTCTTCTCCCGAGGAGGGGGCTTCCGAACCGCCGAAACAGCTGATCGGCGCTGTTTTCGGCGGTTCTACAAAGCCGCGAAGCAGACAACCTGAAAGCAGCTGTCGGCGGCGGCGCCTTGCCACCCGGAAGTCCTCTATAGCAAAACTTTTAATGAGAAAACAAAACACCTAGACTGACTACATTCTCTCATCAGGCAGAAGGAGAAAGTAAAACAGAAACTCTGAGAACTTTTTCTAGGCCTGCGCACAAAACAGTTTAAAACCAAATCATTGGCTGGACATAGCTGAAGTCACTATGGTTACAAGATAAGATAATACACAGTGCAGAGCAGAAAAAGATGTACAATTAGAAATGAACGAAGCTGGCAAAACTAAAAAAAACACAGTGACATCCCCTTCTTTTTTTCAGCGAAGCAGAAAATCAGATAAGGCACATCTTCTTGCGCAGATACTCGTGTTCGGCTGTAGGAATTGGTTTGTTCAGCATATCAGCAATTTGGTCATGTGTAGGCACATACTGCAATTTGACAAAACCTTGTTTCACTGCTTGTCTTATGTTTTGGTAACAAATGTCAATGTGTCTAGACCTGGAATCTGTAAAATGATTTTCAGATATATAAACTACAGATTCGTTGTCCTCCATCACAGTGATTGGTCGAATTGGAGGTGTCCAGATATCTGTGACTAAGGCATCAAACCACGTTAGAGAATTGCATGCATCTGAAACACAAGCATACTCAGCTTCTGTAGAAGAACAAGAAACAAAATTCTGTTTACGCACATGCCAGTAAACAGGACATCCATTCAAAAACATCATATAACCTGAAGTGCTTTTACGTGATTTCTTATCACTTGCCCAATCTGAATCTGCATAACAACATAACTCTGCATAGTCAGTATGTGTGGGTTCTAACAACAACTTCATGTCTTTGGTGTGTTTTAGATATCTCAATAATTTCTTAACACATGTCCAATGAAACTGTTTTGCCTTGCCTACGTGTCATGATAGGAGATTAACACTAAGTGCAATGTCAGGTCTAGTCCAAGTACTAATATATAGCAGCGACCCAATGACTGAGCGATAAAGTGTTTGATCCTCGAACTCAGGACTCGGTTCATGTATCAAGTTGTGAAAGTCAGTTTGCATGGGTATACTCACAGGTTTAGCATCCTTCATGTTGCAGTGATGCAATAGTTGTTCAATCTTATCTTCCTGTGTAAGACTGAACCCCTTCTGAGTTTTGGTAACTTGAACACCTAAATAAGTGTTAATATGTCTTAAAGACCTCAATGTGAAAAATTGTTGTAAAGCATTAGCAAAACATTCACTCATCTGCTTATTTGGACCAATATAAACAATATTATCAACATAAACAAGAATTAACTCATACCTATTATCAGATCTTTTTGTAAACACGCATTCATCTGTTTCGGACTTAATAAAGCCCTTTGGATTTAGTTTGTCAGAAAGACATAAGTATCACATTAAACCAGACTGTTTCAGACCATAAAGACTTTTGTGTAGAAACCAAGTATCCCCTTCTAGCTGTCAGAAACCTGGAGGACCTTTAACATAAATTTCTTTATCAAGATCAGCATGTAGATAAGCTGTTTCAACATCAAATTGGAAAACTTCTAGGCCAAGGATAGTTGCAGTGGCTAAGGCGATTTTCACACTCTCAGTCCGCACTGTGGGTGAATAAGTATTTGTATAGTCCTCAGGATAACGTTAAGCGAAACCCTGGGCTACAAGTCTGGCCTTGTACAGCGATTCACCATTTGGCTTCTTTTTAATTCTGTAGACCCACCGAGTGCCAATGACTTTCTTGTTTGCTGGAGGGCTTGCAGGCGTAAACACATGAAGTTTCTTTATACTGTCCATTTCAGCCTGCATTGCCTCAAACCATTTATCTTGCTCTGATTCAGGAAGATGTTTGAATTGTTGGAACGTCTCAGGAGGAAGTGTAACATTACAGATCAAAGGTAAAGGTGCTTTGGTTACTTGCCATGAATACCGTTTTGGTGGAATTCCCTTTGTGGTCCTCTTGGAACGTCTCGGAACAACCGTCCATTCTTCTTCCATTTTGTCCTCGTCTTCATCGCCAGAAGCATTGGTGGCTTGCGGAGACGGAACAGTAGGTTGAGAAGAACTTGTGGAAGGAACATTTGCCTGTGCATCTTGACCATCAGGCTGCGTAGCATCAGCAGCAGCATCTCTAGGAAAATAAACTCCAGGATTGTTAGAATGAATCCTGGACCAGTCAGCATCTTCCTCAAAAACAGCAGATTGTGAAATCACTACGACGTGATGAGAGTCCATGTATTTGCTCCATTTTGAATTATCATCAATGCCCATAAATCTCATCCTTTTTGCTGCAGGACCCCCTTTCTTTCTTTGGGCTAAAGGAATATTAACCATAGCATAGGAACCAAAAATAAGGAGACGTGAGAGGTCAGGCTTGTGTCCATATAACAAGAAATAAGGGGTCTGATTTATCACACTACTCCAAGTGTGGTTGACGATATGATTAGCATATTTGATAGCTTCACCCCAGTATGGAAGACTGAGGTTAGCATCTTCAAGGAGGCAACTCATCATGGTTTGCAGAACTCCATTTCTGCGTTCTGCCACTCCATTTTGAGCCGGAGTATAAGGAGCTGAGGTCTGGTGTAGTATCCCATTCTTACGCATCCAGTCCTGGAAACGCTGAGACATGAATTCAGCACCACAATCACTCTGAATTCTGGCAATGCTGACTTAGAATTGGGTATAGACAAGATTGGCAAAGTCTTTAAAGATCTGAAAGATCTCAGATTTTTCTCTCATAGGAAATACATAACCATATCTAGAGTAATTATCAAAAATTGTCAAGAAATATCTTTTACCACCAATTGTTGGTGCAAAAGGACCCACTATGTTGGTGTGTACCAAATAAAAAATGCGTGTTGACAGGTGTGTAGCGCGTTTTAGAATTGCTGCTGCTTTAGATTTGGCTTTCTTGCAGACAGCACAGTCCAAGAATACCTTACATCCCTTAAGATCCAAACCTCTTGCGAACTCTGGCATCTTCTTCAGAACACGGAAACTGGCATGACCCAATTTTCTATGCCACTTATGGATACACCTGGAATGCAAAGGTTTACCTGTTAGGGAATTCTCAACATTAGCATTTTTATTAGGAACCTCAGGCTTGCTATGAGCAACCTGTGTCTTATTTGTCCTTTTATTGGCTTTAGGAGCCTTTGGAGAGCAACAGGATCTCTTTCTGGGACATCTCTCACTGGGCCTGTGCTCTCCCTTTTTGGAACTTGTATACTTGCCTGCTCTTGTGTCTTAGACTTTGGTTTTAAGTAATAAACACCACCAATCAACATGGTTTCAGCAACAATATCTCCATCTTTAACTACATAACTTGCTTTTTCGAGATGGTGTACCTGGAATTTTGATACCCTAGACAAGTGACTCTGGCTAAGCAAACTACTATTAGCTGATGGTACGTAGTAAACATCGGGAATGAATGCACCGAGCTCTTCAATGTAGACAGTTCCTTTTCACATGACCTGAACAGGATGATTTGAAAAAGAGAACAGTTCACGAAGTTCAGGTTCAGGCTCGCGCATCTCTGTGTAAAGCTCTTTTCTGTAGGTAACATGTAATGCTGCTCCGCTGTCCAAAGTCCAAAGTAGACGTCTGTCATACTCTGGTTGAGGCTGTGGATCATTGGTTACAACCAATGTGGCAAGTGGAGCTTGAGGATCACGCCTGGTACCACGACCACGACCTTGTCGTCCGCCTCTACCTCTGCCTCCTCTGGAATCTGTTCCTCTGGGCTGGTACATGACGGGTGCTGGAAACCGTTGGGGACAATCCCGGGTGGCAGATGTAGCATCTTGGCATCCTTGGAACGTAGGCTCTTCGACGGAAGGGATGCCTCACTGGAGCCTTCGATGCAGGTGGTTACCTTAAATGTGGTGCAGCTTGCATAAGTGCCTCTTTTTCAGTTAAAATTCTGCATACATGATCCACTGTGCGTTGAGCAATAGGCACTTGATTAATCTTAGAAATAGCATCTTTCCATTCATAATTCAAAGAGTTAATGATAATGCTGATCATTTGAAAATCATCAATAGGATAGCCTTTTTCACCCAGTTCTTTTCTTATTCCTTTCATTTTAGTTAAGTGTTCTCCAATATGTTCACCAGGTTTTAATCTAGAACCATGGAACTCGGACAAAAGCAAACATGTAGACTCAGTGGACGTAGGCCGGTAACATGCCTCTAATTGAGCCCAAATTTGTTGGGCAGTTGCATCTTGTGAAAAAGTGAGCTGCAATTCAGTGTCCATGGACATCAATAATGTTGTGCATGCTCTATTATTCAAGTCCCTTATGTCAGGAGGCCATGGCTGGGCAGGAGGATTAAACACCATCACATGGGTACCTTCTCTATGAAGCAAAAGTCCAACTTCACTGACCCATGCCCTGTAATTCTGTCCTGACCACTTCAGTTTTGAATCACCAGCCAGTGGTACAATAGAGGGTGCCTGTTGAGGAACATGCAATTGGGGTACTGGCTGTGCAGGTTGTGCAATTGGGACTTGGCCTGCAGGGGGCACCAGTGGCGCCTGTGCCAGGGCCTGCGGCAGTTGCATTGAAGCTGCTACAGGTACTGGTGCTGGGGGTGGCTGTACTTGAGCTGCAATGCCACCCTGGCCAGCAGAAGGTGCTGGTGCTTGAGCTGCTACATTAAGTTGGCCTGCAGTCAGCACTGGCCTTTGTATTTGAGGAACCAGTGGAGGCTGCACTTGGGGTAAAGGCTGAGACAGGAACTTTAATAGTAGCAGTATTAATAGGCATTCTAGCTGAAGCTCCCAATGAATGAGGAGGTGTGGCAGCTTGGAGCGATGCCTGCTGAAGGGACATCTGTGAAAATGCATTCTGCATTCTTTGATACAGAAGACAGTCAGGCTCCCATTTGTCTGACACAAGATTCCACTGTGGGCGTGCCTCTGTCTTTGAGGAAGAAGGCAAAATGGCGATCCCTTGTGGGTGTGGCTTTGCTTGTGAAGAGGGAGGCAAAATGGCCGATTCTGAAAACTAAATGCCAGCAGAGGCTCTCCCATGCTTTTTATAGCATGCTGCACACAATTTTGTGTATAGCAGCTCCTTCTCTAAAACTTCAATTTGTTCATAATAACTTTGCAAAGCCTTCTCCTGCACAGTTTGCTCAGGACTTGGAGGATAATAGCTCACTTCCTTCCCTAGTGAAGTCCTAGGTCTAGCACCAAATCTCTCATAATCAGCCTGATCCCCACGAGCAGAGGTTACAACTGGGGCATCAGCTTGAGAGTCTGTAAAAACAGAAAATGGTGAAACTGACCTTGGCTCAGAGGCTGCTTCTCCGATGTGTAGCTGATGCCAATGGAGTCTGTAAACTTGAAGGAAGATCTCTCTGTGAAACGGCTGCCTCCTCCTCAGCAGAGAGATAACCGGCCTTCTTCTTTCTCCTTTTCCTCGGCATATTTGCAGCAATTAATCACAGCCTCCTTAGTGCCGGACTAACTGCCTGGCTAATTGCCTATCAATAAATCTTGAAAATAAAAATAAACCATCCTTGGGGACCAAATGTCACGGAACAATTAACAGTCCAACCAGAGGTGGATGGACGGTGGTTCATTGGCATGGTCAATATCAAAGAAAAGAAATCCAAGGCATATTCTATAGCAAAACTTTTAATGAGAAAACAAAAGACCTAGACTGACTACATTCTCTCATCAGGCAGAAGGAGAAAGTAAAACAGAAACTGTGAGAACTTTTTCTAGGCCTGCGCACAAAACAGTTTAAAACCAAATCATTGGCTGGACATAGCTGGAGTCACTATGGTTACAAGATAAGATAATACACAGTGCAGAGCAGAAAAAGATGTACAATTAGAAATAAACGAAGCTGGCAAAACTAAAAAAAACACAGTGACAAATATACATAGCCATCAAAGCCATAAAAGGTGTAGGAGAAGTTGGATGGGAGACATCAGACTTTTAAGTCCATGGTCTGGACTTAATTTCTTTTTAACTATAATATTGGTGTCCGCTTGGAAAAATGTCCTATAATATCCAAATGTTAACTGCAAATCCATTAATGGTGTTGGTTGTAAATTTTTAAGCAAGTACTTCATAATGTAGGAACAAGTTACTTGTTTTTAGCCATCCAATCTGGTGCAGCAGATGAGCATGCTTTGGCCAAAGAATGCCAGGTGGTGGGGCCTAGAATATGTGCCTTTCCTGATGTAATGCCCACTTCAGGAAACATTCTTCTATGGAAATCAGGATAGCCCTACTCTGTTTTCATAAGGGTCTTTATAAGGCCCTAAAAACCTTGTTCTCTGTCCAGGCCTGGGTCCCCAAGTATGTACTTTTTGGTTGTGTTAGCAATTTGGTTTGCTGTTTCTCATCTGCTTGTATTTTAATCTGTATAATGTTTGTTATTGTTTTTATACTCTAATTTTGCTTGCCAACCAGAATCAATGCATTGAAATGGCTGATGATATAAATTAGATAATGGATAAATAAGCTGAGAAGCTTTGAAAGAAAATATAGTAAAAGTGTTTTTTTTACTTATTGAATTATTTTCTCATTTAAGTAGAAGATAGTATGAAATACCTAAAAAAATCTGCTGAAAATTTCACCCCCTATCTCTTTTGAAATCTGCTGTACCATAGAAAATATTGTCCTTTTTATATGAGAAACATAAACTTGTTAGTCTTTGCTCACTTGAAATAATGGGGTAAAGTTACCTATCTTTAAAATGGTCAGTGAACATACAATAATTTATTGTGGCCTTACTAATTAGTTACAAGCCATATCCTTTGATCTCTGGACAGACAATGGATAATCATTTTATAATATTTTTATAATTCTATAGTGCTAGGTTATTCAGTAATGATTCTTTGTCTTTTATCTGCTGATTTGCTGTTTGATTTTATCTTTTTTTCCCTACTAAAAGTTCACCTTAGGCAGATCATGGAATAACAGATGGCTTTAAAAGAGCAGAAATTCCAAACACTTTAGGAAAATAGTAAATCACAATAAACATTTGGGATGAGAATGAATAACAGTTTGGTTAATATTATAATGTTTTGAAGATGAACTTCTTCAGCCATTAAAGGATGTAATGAATGTTATATTACAGGAAGGAAAGATACTCCCAATGTGATGTATAATGTTAAATGGTTAAATGTTATAAGTTCATGTTAAACATCATGAGGTAAATAACCGTGACAGGAGGTCAGCTGCCGCCGGCGAAGGCACAGGCGCAGCAGCTGACAGCTCTCAGTTGTCAGACCGGTCACCCACTACGCATGCGCAGCCGCCACGAGGATTCCGAACTGTCAAACAAGCCGATGCAGCCGATTGGCTCAGTAGTTCAGGTGGGAGGAGGATGAACGGCCAATTGGTCTAGCCAGCCGGCGGCTGGCTATAAAAGAGCTGAAGCGGAGCAGATGATTGTCCGGTACCTCAGTAAACTGTTAACTGTAACCTGCTGTCTCTGAGCGGTCCTTATCGAGCCACCTCACTGGCGATGAAAGTGGGATTTGCTTCTCCCAGCTGAAGTCACCGCCAAGGAAACATTGAATTCCCGGCGACTAGAGCAAGTCACGGCTGAAGTCACGACACGGAAGTTCTAACCTCTGTGGACACGGCGAAGCAGAATAAAAAACGGACCAAGACAGCATGGCCCACCTCGGACGCATCCGAGAGTTCGACATTCGCTACCCAGAGCAATGGGAATCGCATCTGGGGCAAGTTGAAGGGTTCCTGTTAGTCAGCAAGATCACTGAGGACCGGTGCAAAGCGGCAGCCCTCCTGTACCTCAGTGGCCCGGCAGTATATGATGTTGCCGACAGCCTCTTCAGCCCGGAGCCGGTAGCTGAAGTACCCTACGCAGAACTGACAGAGAAACTGAACAAGCACTTCATGCCAACGCGTTCTGAGTTGTACTGAAGGGTACTATTTGCGCGTCGGCGCCAGCTGCCGGAGGAATCTGCGACCAATTTTATCGCAGGAGTCTGGCACGCCTCCCGAAGATGCCAATTCCCGGATTTAGAAGACCGGATCAGGGACCAAATAGTTATTGGCCTGAAAGATGAACGCCTCCAGAAAAAGATCATCGCGAAACCCGACCTAAACATAGTGGAGGTTTCCAGGGAAGTCCTGGCGTATGAGGACAGCCACCAAGGAGACTCCGCTCGGGCAGGGAATGGACAACAAGGATTGGTGCATCAAGACGAAATAACCCACAGTGACAACGATGACTTCGAAGATCTAACTGACGTGGACGCAATTCATCGGCAATTTGAAAGACTCCAGACCCGTCAAAATGACCGAGGGGAGAAGCCAAAATCCAAAAACAACGATTATCTGAGAAACCATCCCAAAGAACAGCGACCTACCTGTGCCAGCTGCAGAGGAAGCCACGCCAGGGCCTCTTGCAGATTCTGCAACACCAAATGCCATAATTGTAGAAAAACCAGGCACATCAGAACCATATGCCGGAGCCGAACCCTAGAGAATCTCTACAAACTGGAGGCAACCTCCCCAGGTATGAGACCCACTACGGCTGCTAGTGGAAAGCCCCCCCCGGTTCCTAGTGCAGGCTATAGATAGGGACAAGGTAGCCCAGGGAGTCCACCAACTGAACCCAAAGGTGAAAATTAGGGCAAAACTACAAGGGGTCCCCTGTGACATGGAGGTGGATTCCGGCTCTTCGGTCTCCCTAATTTCCTTAAAGACTTTTAGGGAAATTTGCCGACAGAACCAGAGGGGTATTTCATTAGAAAACACCCCCCCCCAGATACACCTGGCAGATTACCAAAAGACCCCCATCCAATTAAAAGGGAGGGCCAGAGTAATAGTGGAATTCAAAAAATTCCGGGGACTACTGAACGTGTTAGTCACACAAGGTGACCAAACCAGCCTAATTGGGTTAGACTGGTTCAAAGCCTTAGGCATTGCCATAACGGGAGTAAACGCCACACAGGCCACAAGCCTTGAAGCCGTCTGCAATCAATTTGCAGACATCTTCGATGGCTCACTCAGGAAATACACTGGGGCCCCAATCTCCCTTAAACTCAACCCCGAGGTACTACCCATAAGGATTAGGGCCAGGAGAGTCCCGTTCGGCCTCAAAAAGAAAATTTAGGACAAACTGGACCGCCTGGTTAAAATAGGGGTCCTGGAACCGACCGACGGGGGAAGCTGGGAAACCCCAATTGTCACCCCGATTAAACCTAATGTCCAAATTCGGCTCTGCGCCGACTATAAGGCTACCCTGAACCGAGCGTTAAACACACGCTTACCCAGTCCCCGCGGTAAAAGACGTCCTCTCTTCCATCTGATCCGGCACCATCTTTGCCAAGTTAGACTTGGCACAGGCATATTTGCAACTCCCGGTTACCTAGGAAACCGCGGATGCGCAGACAATAGTCACTCACCGCGGGGCTTTTAAAGTAAAGCGGCTACAATTTGGCATATCGGCAGCCCCTGAGATATTCCAAGAAATAATGGAAAAAACCTTAAAAGGAATTCCCGGGGTCTTCCCTTACTTCGATGATGTCCTCATCGCCGGAGAATCTGAACCAATTTTGGCAGAAAGACTGACAGCTGTTCTAAAAAGATTTAGAACAGCCGGCCTCAAGCTACAAAAAGAGAAATGTTCAATAGGAGTTCCCGCCACGGAATTCCTCGGCTATAGAATAGACGCCCAAGGGATCCATCCAACCAACTCCAAAATCAAAGCTATCAGAGCAGCCCACACACCCAAAAACAAGCAGGAGTTACAAGCCTTCCTGGGGTTGTTGAACTTCTACCACGCATTCCTGCCCCATAAAGCAACAATAGCCGAACCTCTACATAGACTGCTAGAGAAAGGAAGCCCATGGATCTGGACATCACAACATGATGCCAGCTTCTGAAACCTAAAAAACATCCTGTGTAACAGCTCCACAGTCACGCTGTTCAGGGAAGACCTGCCCCTATGCATCGCTTGCGATGCATCCCCATACGGAATAGGTGCAGTCCTTAGCCACTTAAAGGGGGATGGAAGGCAAAAGCCAATAGCATTTTATTCCAGAACTCTTACTAAAGTGGAAAGAAACTACGCTCAAATTGATAGAGAGGCATTGGCAATTGTCACTGACGTAAAAATGTTTCATGATTATCTGTACGGCAGACAATTCACCATCTTTACCGACCATAAACCCCTCTTAGGCATATTTACATGGGACAAATTAACGCCCCAAATCCTGTCACCCAGAATATTACGATGGTCAACCTTCTTCTCAGCTTATACATATAAACTAGTGCACAAACCAGGGAAAGAATTGGGTCATGCAGATGGACTTAGTAGGCTTCCCTTGCCGACCAATGACTCTGACCCAGCCCCGGCAGGAAATATCCTCGCGATTTCAGAACTACCGGAATGCCCTTTGTCTACGAAGGACATCACCACAGCCACAGCCAAAGAGACAACCACTAGCAGAGTGCTGCAATGGGTCACTACTGGGTGGCCAGCGAAGTGCCCAGGACCGGAGTTCCTGCCATACTTCACCAGGAAACAAGAATTGTCATCCCACTTGGGGTGCATTCTATGGGGCAGCAGAGTAGTGGTTCCAGGGAAACACAGACCTCAAACATTAAACACACTACATGAAGGACACCCGGGGGTGGTGAAAATGAAGGCCCTCGCTAGAAGCTATGTGTGGTGGCCTGGAATAGATAAAAACATCGAGGAACATGTGGCAGGATGCTACCCCTGCCAGTTAACAAGATCAGCCCCATCTCAAGCCCCAGTCCATAAATGGGAAACAACCAAGAATCCATGGTCCAGGGTGCACTTGGATTTCGCAGGGCCCTTACAGGGACAAAACTTTCTAATAGCGGTAGATAGCTATTCTATGTGGCTGAAAGTCCTTCCAGTCAGCAGCATAACTACAGCCACCACAGTACAGGCGCTTAGGGGGCTTTTCACCACACACGGCCTCCCCGATGTGTTGGTCTCAGATAACGGGCCCCAATTTACGTCTCGTGAATTTCAGATATTCACCATGGAGAACTGTATTAGACACATCACATCAGCCCCGTTCCATCCCTCGACTAACGGTATGGCAGAGATTATGGTGAGATCTACTAAAGATGCCCTAAGGAAATTCATCAAAGGAAACTGGCACCGAAGACTACCCCAGTTCTTACTGGCCCAGCACACCACCCCCTGCACAACTACGGGGAAATCACCAGCTGAACTAAGGTGGGGAAGACGACTAATTACCAGGCTGGATAGAATGCACCCTGACAGGTCTAATACCGATGCACACCAACCCCTCCTGCAAAGATCCTTAAGGAGCGGACCAAACGTTTGGGCAAGGAACTACGTGGGGGGACTTAAGTGGGTGCAAGGGATAGTCATAGACCAAACAGGGCCCTTGTCATATCTCATAGACACTGACCACAACGGGCACATCCGACGAGACACTAAGGGAGAGAAGCCCCCAAAACATAACAGACCACACAAACCCTGCAGTTACAGAGAGACTGACCCCGCCAGAAAGTGAACTAGAACTACCCATCCAGTCATCATCAGGGACTAACCACCAACAACCACCAGAACAGGGGGAAGGGGAGCCGGACACGGAAACACCCCTACGTCGCTCCGAGCGAACAAGGAGACCACCAGCCTACCTACAAGACTTTGAATGGGCAGGCAACAAACAGCAACAGAGGGGCAGGGCAGAATCCTGTTTGGGGGAGGGGTAAGGGGTGTGATGTATAATGTTAAATGGTTAAATGTTATAAGTTAATGTTAAACATCGTGAGGTAAATAACCATGACAGGAGCATTCGCGGCAGCTTTTGACAGCTGTCAAAAGCTGCTGCCGGCGAAGGCGCAGGCGCGGCAGCTGACAGCTCTCAGCTGTCAGACCGGTCACCCACTACGCATGCGCAGCCGCCACGAGGATTCCGAACTGTCAAACAAGCCGATGCAGCCGATTGGCTCAGTAGTTCAGGCGGGAGGAGGATGAACGGCTGATTGGTCTAGCCAGCCAGCGGCTGGCTATAAAAGAGCTGAAGCGGAGCAGATGATTGTCCGGTACCTCAATAAACTGTTAACTGTAACCTGCTGTCCCTGAGCGGTTCTTATCGAATCACCTCACCCAACCTGGACAGAAGCTAATATTGTGTTACTTCCAAAGGAACGTCAGGTTACCATGATGATAAAGAATTATAGACCAATCTCATTATTAAATGAGGATTATAAACTATTTGCTGCAATTTTGGCAGAAAGACTAATAAAAGATATATATATATAAAGGTAAAGTTTCCCCCGCACATGCGTGATAGTCGTTTCCGACTCTAGGGGCCAGTGCTCATCTCCGTTTCAAAGCCGAAGAGCCAGCGCTTGTCCGAGGACTTCTCCGTGGTCATGTGGCTGGCATGACTAGACACCAAAGGCGCACGGAACGCTGTTACCTTCCCACCGTAGTGGTCCCTATTTTTCTACTTGCATTTTTATGTGCTTTCGAACTGCTAGGTGGGCAGAAGCTGGGACGAGTAACAGGCGCTCACTCTGTTATGTGGCACTCGGGATTTGACCCGCCAAACTGCCGACCTCCTGATCGACAAGCTCAGCGTCTTAACCCACTGAGCCACCGCGTCCCTCTCTCTCTCTCTCTCTCTCTCTCTCTCTCTCTCTTTATATATATATATATATATATATATATATATATATATATATATATATTCATGATGATCAAGCTGGCTTTCTGCCAAAAAGACAGCTGAGGAACAATATGAGAATGGTTTTGAACATTATTGAATATTTACAATATCACAATGAACAATAGGCAGCTTTAATATTTTTAGATGCTGAGAAGGCCTTTTGCAACTTAAATTGGGTCTTTATGTTTAAATTTCTGGAAGAAATGGACTTTGGTGGGAATTTTATTCAAGGGGTCAAAGCTATTTATACAAAAACAGCAAGCAAAAATTGTTATTAATGGTGATCTAACTAATCCCTGTTTTGAGGAATAAAATAAATTCCACTTCAAAGGTGTTGGAAAACAAAATAAGTTTTATTGAAGCATTTGCAAGGGCTGGTGGATCCTGGCAAATACAATTCCAGAGACCACACCCAAATTAGTTCAGCATAAACTTTTATATCTGTCCCGTAGAATATGCCACATTCTTTTTTTCCAGATTGAGTTGATAGACCTGGTCTGGTCACGTGCTTTCCAACCGCCTAGTAAAATTATCAGACACTGCAGCTGTACAATTAATAATTCCCCTTTGTTTTATCTTTATCTTTCCCTTTTCATATTCATGACATTCAACCAACTCAGCTCACAATAAGAGCCTGTTTGTCTAAGCTGGATGCTACAAATGTTTCATTTCTGTTCCTTTGCCTATCTATACAATGTAACTAGTACCGGTTTCAAACCAAAAGTTGTGTATGTCATCACTTTAGCAAGATTAAATATGGCTGCACTTTGGCTATATGATTATACCTCCAAAATATTAGCTCTAAATACTTTTTATAAAATATAAGCTAATCTATATTATGAAAAATATAACATATACATTTATTATGTACCTCACAATGTGAAATTAGAAAGGGTACAAGACAAGGATGTCCACTATCTTCACTGCTGTTTATTCTGGTGTTGGCAGTCCTGAATAGAGATATCAGTCAAGATGAGAAAATAAAAGGTATAAATGTTAAGAAGGAAGTTTATAAATTGAGAGCCTTTGCTGATGATTTGGTGAAATTTCTGGAAGAGCCAGAAAATAATATAGAACAATTGATGAGGACATTAAATGAGTTTGGGTCCTTGGCCAGTTTTAAAATTAACAAGTAGAAAACATTAATGTCGCTTAAGAATATGACCTCACAGGTTGATGATACACTGACTAGAAAGTCTGGTTTTAGGTTTGAGAAAAAGGTGAAATATTTGGGGGTTACATTAATAAATTCAAACACAAACTTGTTCAAAAATAAGTATGTGCCTCTCTGGAATGGTATTGAAAAAGATTTACTAAGATGGGACAAATTGCATTTATCATTATTGACAGAATTTCTGTGATCAAGATGAATGTTTTACCAAAGATGCTTTTCCTGTTTCAAACATTACCAATGCTTGCAACTGACATTCCATTTAAAAAATGGCAGAGACATATTTCAAAGTTTATATGGCAGGGGAAAAAACTGAGAATTAGATATAAATTATTGCAAGATGTTAAGGAAAGAGGGGATTTGGGTTTATCTGATTTGAAATTTACTTTGATGCTTGTTGTTGGCTTGGCTAAAAGAATAGGTGAACCTTCAGAATAGGAGCTTACTGGACCTAGAAGGCCATGAAGTTTGGTTGGGATGGTTATTTGTGGTATGATAAAGTTAAAGTAAATGTTGATTTTAATAATCATTTTATTAGGCATGCCATTTTGAGACTTTAGAATAAATACAAAACAAGGCTCTCCATGAAGGTGCCACTTTGGGTTTACACACAAGAAGACTTTTTCAGAAAAGAGATGGCGATGAGGCTGAATTGGTGGACCTATGGTTAAATAATACCTTTTAATTTGGGTGAGCCTACCCTCAAATCTAACCCCTTCATGGATTACTGCCTTGTCGTGGCGAAGGGGCTTGCGTAATTCAATGAAGCTATGAGCTATGCCGTGCAGAGCACCCAAGACGGAAAGGTCATAGCAGAGAGTTCTGATTAAACGTGATCCACTGGAGAAGGAAATGGCAACCCACTCCAGTATCTTTGCCATGAAAACCCTATGGACAGTACCAAAAGGCAAAACGATATGACGCTGGAAGATGAGCCCCTCAGGTCGGAAGGAGTCCAATATGCTACTGGGGAAGAGCAGAGGGCTAGTACTAGTAGCGCCAGAAAGAATGAAGCGACTGGGCCAAAGCCGAAAGGACGCTCAGCTGTGGATATGTCTGGTGGTGAAAGGAAAGTCCAATGCTGTAAAGATTTTTTCTCCATGGGAACCTGGAATGTAAGATCCATGAATCAAGGAAAGCTGGAGGTGGTCAAACAAGAGATGACAAGACTAAACATTGATATCTTAGGTATCAGCGAACTAAAATGGACAGGAATGGGTGAATTTAATTCAGATGACCATCAGGTATACTACTGCGGGCAAGAATCCCTCAAAAGAAATGGAGTAGCTTTCATAGTCAATAAAAGAGTAGGAAAAGCAATACTGAGATACAATCATCAAAATGACAGAATGATCTCAGTTCGAATCCAAGGCAAACAATTCAATATCACAGTAGTCCAAGTCTATGCCCCAACCACCAGTGCTGAAGAGGATGAAATTGACCAGTTCTATGAAGCCCTACAGCACCTTATAGAACTAACACCCAAAAATGATGTCCTTATCATCATGGGGGATTGGAATGCTAAAGTAGGAAACCAAAAGGTAACTGGAATAACAGGCAAGTTTGGCCTTGGAGTACAAAATGAAGCAGGGCACAGGCTGATAGAATTTTGTCAAGAGAATACGATGGTCGTAGCAAACACTCTTTTCCAACAACCCAAGAGATGGCTTTACACATGGACATCACCAGACAGTCAACACAGAAATCAGATTGACTATGTGCTCTGCAGCCAAAGATGGAGAAGCTCTATACAGTCAGTAAAAACAAGACCAGGAGCTGACTGTGGCTCAGACCAGGAGCTTCTTGTTTCAAAGTTTAGGATTAAATTAAAGAAGGTAGGGAAAAGCGCTAGGCCAGTCAGGTATGAATTAAATCATATCCCTGTTCAATATACAGTAGAGGTGACAAATAGATTTAAGGAATTAGATCTGATAGACAGAGTGCCTGAAGAACTATGGACAGAGGTTCGCAACATTGTACAACAGGTAGCAAACAAAACCATCCCAAAGAAAAAGAAATGCAAGAAAGCAAAACGGCTGTCTGAGGAAGCTTTGCAAATAGCTGAGGAAAGGAGGGAAGTGAAAGGCAAGGGAGAAAAAGAAAGATATGCCCAATTAAATGCAGAATTCCAAAGAATAGCTAGAAGAGATAAGAATGCCTTCTTAAATGAACAATGCAAAGAAATAGAAGAAAACAATAGAATAGGGAGGACCAGAGATCTTTTCAAGAAAATTGAAGAGATGAAAGGAATGTTTCATGCAAAAATGGGCATGATAAAGGACCAAAATGGCAGGGACCTAACAGAGGCAGAAGAGATTAAGAAGAGGTGGCAAAATTACACAGAAGAACTATACAAGAATGAGCTTAACGTCCCTGATAATCACAATGAGGTGATCACTGACCTCGAGCCAGACATCCTAGAATGTGAAGTGAAGTGGGCCTTAGAAAAGCTGAGCAACAACAAAGCTAGTGGAGGTGACAGTATTCCAGCTGAGCTATTCAAAATCTTAAAAGACAATGCAGTAAAAGTGCTACACTCAATTTGCCAGCAAATTTGGAAAACTCAACAGTGGCCACAGGATTGGAAAAGATCAGTTTACATTCCAATTCCAAAGAAAGGCAGTGCCAAAGAATGTTCAAACTATCGCACCATTGCACTCATTTCTCATGCTAGTAAAGTTATGCTTAAAATTCTACAAGCTAGACTCCAGCAGTATGTGGATCGAGAACTACCAGAAGTACAGGCAGGATTTCGAAGAGGCAGAGGAACTAGAGATCCAATTGCTAACATACGCTGGATCATGGAGAAAGCTAGAGAGTTCCAGAAAAACATCTACTTCTGCTTCATTGACTATGCTAAAGCCTTTGATTGTGTGGATCATAACAAACTGTGGCAAGTCCTTAAAGAGATGGGCATACCAGACCATCTTATTTGTCTCTTGAGAAACCTATATGCGGGCCAAGAAGCAACAGTGAGAACTGGACACGGAACCACTGATTGGTTCAAAATTGGGAAAGGAGTCCGGCAAGGCTGTATATTGTCGCCTTGCCTATTTAACTTATATGCAGAGCACATCATGAGAAAGACAGGGCTAGATGAATCAAAAGTTGGAATTAAGATTGCTGGAAGAAATATCAACAACCTAAGATATGCAGATGATACCACTCTAATGGCAGAAAGTGAAGAGGAACTAAAGAGCCTCTTGTTGCGAATGAAGAAGGAGAGTGCAAAACTTGGGTTGAAACTAAACATTAAGAAAATCAAGTTCATGGCATCTGGCCCTCTCAATTCCTGGCAAATAGATGGGGAAGAAATGGAGGTAGTGACAGATTTTATTTTCCTGGGCTCCAAGATTACTGCAGATGGGGACTGTAGCCAAGAAATTAAAAGACGTTTGCTCCTTGGGAGGAAAGCCATGGGAAATCTAGACAGCACACTAAAAAGCAGAGACATCACCCTGTCAACAAAAATCCGTATAGTCAAGGCTATGGTCTTCCCAGTTGCAATGTATGGCAGTGAAAGCTGGACCATAAGAAAGGCTGAGCGCCAAAGAATTGAAGCCTTTGAACTATGGTGCTGGAGAAGACTCCTGCGAGTCCCTTGGACTGCAAGGCGATCAAACCGGTCAGTCGTTGAGGAGATCAACCCTGAGTGCTCTTTAGAAGGCCAGATCCTGAAGCTAAAACTCAAATACTTTGGCCATCTAATGAGAAAGAAGGACTCACTGGAGAAGAGCCTAATGCTGGGAAAGATTGAGGGCAATAGAAGAAGGGGACGACAGAGAATGAGGTGGCTGGATGGAGTCACTGAAGCAGTAGGCGTGAGCTTAAATGGACTCCAGAAGATGGTAAAGGACAGAAAGGCCTGGAGGAACATTGTCCATAGGGTCGCGATGGGTCGGACACGACTTCGCAACTAACAACAACAACCCTCAAATCTAAAGTGGAATTAGAATCAGAATGTCATGTCTGCCATTGATTTGCATACATGCAATTGAAAGAAAGATTTAAACTAGATAAAAAGTATCACTGGTTAAGTTTTGTTAAAAATGAATTAGAAATCCTACTGTGTGGTAGTGACAAACATATTATTGCTAAAGTTTATAAAATGTTATTGAACTTAAATCTGGAAAATGAACAACTGAAACATTGTATGATTCAGTGGGCAAGAAATTTTGGGTATAATATAATGCTTGAACAATGGGAGAATATGTGGAATAAAGGATTGCAATTTACATTAAACTATAATTTAAAAGAAAATTTTTATAAGATGATGTACCATTGATATTTAACACCAGATAAGTTATCAAAAATGTATAAAGGCATTTCAAATGACTTTTTACCATTTATGGTGAATGTGTGGCAAAGCAAGAAAATATTGGAGCAGGATTCATATGTTAATACAGAAAATTCTTAAAATGAATATAGAAAGAAAACTAGAGACTTTTCTTTGGGGGCTAATGGACAAAGACCTGGAAAAAAAATGGAACCTTGATGTTATATATGTTGACAGCAGCAAGAGTACTCTATACTCAGAAATGGAAAACTACATCGACTCCCACAATGGAGGAATGGTTAAAAAAAAACTGATGGAGCTAGCAGAGATGGCTAAATTGACTGTACTGATTAAAGAAAAAAATAAAAAATACTTTTATTGTTACATGGAAACCACTTCTGGACTTTGTGCTTGAGGTGGAAAAAAATGAAACTAGGAGCAATGCCACTTTTAAAATTTAGAAATCCTTTTTTTTAAAAAAAGAAAAGTTCTGCATTATTACATTTTGTTAATGACTGTGCCTTGGAACTTCTAATGTGACTAAATAAAATCCTACAGTAATTATCATATCTCTTATTACCTCTTGCTTATTTTTCAAATCTGCTCAGTCTATTGTTGTCAGAATCCCTTTTTTCCCCTCTTCCCTTTTCCTTCTTCCTGCTTTTGGGTCCTGCCATTCTGTTGCGTGGGAGGGGAGAGGGACCTATGGGTGTAGTTGCAATGTATTTTCTTTGCTTTGTTCTTTCCTCTTTGAAGCATCTCTTACTTGGGGTGAGAATGGAATGTGCCTCTGGTCATCTGCCTTATCTCCAGGCGGAGGGAAGAAGCCACAGAGAGACTTGGCAACCTTGAGACTGGTGCCTTATTGGTTCTTTCCCAGAATGATTTGACACCTAGAGATTGACTCTGTTTGAACTGGCTAGATGGACAGTTGAGGTGGGGTTTGGATTGTCTCTTTGAATGTACTGTTTCACATGAGAAACCCTTACTTTCCTGTAGTCAGCATTCCCCAATAAAAGTTCCTGTTGAAATGATGCACCTTTCAAGAGTTCTGCTTTCTTGGGAGGTTTAGCTGAGGTAGGTCCTTACATTAGGCAGGATCTGCAAAGCGGTCAGCCTGCAGGGAAGAAAACTCCTACTGCAGGGACTGTGCAAGGAATGTCTAATCACAGTGGTGAGAAAGGAGAAGGTGAGCACTGGGTGGAGGCCCTCCTGAAGGCTTGCCCAAGTGACAGCAGCTCAGACTCCTTTAGCAGAGATGGGAGAAACCCTAACCAAGATGATCAATCAGCATGGGGATGAAAGAGGACTGGGAAGGAAGGTACAAGAAAGTGACCATTCACCATGGCAGCCACAAGCCAGGGTGGAAGTGGGAGATGGAGCAGTCACTTAACCTCAGCGAAGAAGATGAGAGACTGACCCAGTCCAATTGGTTCCTTAACCAAGCCATAAACCTGATGGTGGAAGCTTTTAAAAGCCTCAAGGAGGAAGAAGCAGACGCCTCCAGGAGGCTGGAGAAGGAAGAAGAAAAGGGGGAGAGTGAAACTGCCAACCCTGGTCCTTCCACCAGTGCCACAGAAGCCGCAGTAGCCATGACTACAGCAGTAACCCGAGCCCGAGCCACCCCAGCTAGGGGCGATGGTCAGGTCAGCAGTCTCCCCTCATTCTAGCCCTGCAGCTAGAAGGAGGAGAGACTGCTAACCTGACCAGAAATTCCCCCCCAGGTGTGAAGCATGGTGGGGACCCCCAGCATCTGGGGTTCTTTTTGGCTCAAGTCCTGAGCTACATGCATGAGTATGGACAGGAGATCCCCAGTGAGAGCAGACAGGTCAGAATTGTAACCAAGACCCTGGAAGGTGCAGTAGCCCACCGGATGGTGATTCTACGTAATGCTGATGCCCCTGAGCTTCAGAACTTCAACAATTTCAAGGGCGCCCTGAGATGGTTTGAGGTTTGAGGACCCTTTAGTCAACTAGAAGGCTAGAGACTGCATCACCTGAGAGGAAAAAGGAGGTGATGAAAATCCCAGCAGTGGCACCACACTCAACTGCCTGCTTTAAGTATGGCAAAGAAGGCCATCGAGCTGCAGAATGCCATTCAAAGACTTTGGTCAGGAAGCCAGACCAATCTAGAGGGGGAGGGGAATTGTATATAGCTGCAACCCAAAGACTAAAATTCATGCAACTCTACCATGACTCGAAGTTAGCTGGACATTTTGGATTTGTAAAAACTCTCCACTTAGTAAAGAGACAATTCTGGTGGCCATCTTTAAAAAAGGACATCAAAAGCTATGTGGCTAGCTGCCCCATTTTTGCAGCAGTAAAGTGAAGGCAAGGAAAAATGCCTGGCCTTTTACAGGCAGTGGCGAGCCCATCAGCACCCTGGAGAAGATTTCTATGGATTTCATCGTACAGTTGCCAGAAAGCACTGGAAATACTGTCATTTGGTAACAGATTTGTTCTCCAAACAGGCCCACTTTAAACAGGATCTTTATGCAAAAAGATCACAACTGCTAAAGCTTTAGCCAAGCTGTTTGTGCAGCACAATTATCAGTTGCATGGAATCCCACAGTGTATAATATCAGATAGGGAAGTCCAATTCACCTCAGAGTTCTGGAAAGCTTTTTTGGGTCTGCTAGGTACCAAACAGGGCTTGTCATCTAATCATCATCCACAAACGAATGGGGGGAGAGAACAAATGAACTCAGTACTAGAACAATACCTGACATGCTTTATAAATTACCAACAAGATAACTGGATTGACCGACTTCTGGTTTTCCATTGTAGCGAGAGGGACACGGGGAAGCAGGGCTCTGCCTCCCGCATTCGATTTCATCCTGCTGGGCCCCCGAAAAGACCCTAAAGGGGACCCTTGTAGATTACAGAGAAACAGCAGTCAATCCGTTTGATGCAAGGAAGCCCTCTGAACCAGCAGGTGAAAGACTGGCTGCATTTCAGTGGCCAGTCAGAAGCTACTGACAGCCAGGAAAAAAAGCACCAACTAGCAAAGTTTAAGCAACATGTCTGGAACTGAGTGAGAGTATTTTTCCTGTTCTGCTATTTTAAAAAAATTTCCCTGGAGAAAAGAATCCCCAAAAGCAAAGTCCCAGAAGCAAGAGGGTGTGTGTGTGTGTGGGTTTCTTGCTGCCCTTCCCCTAGAAGAACGGTGGCGGTTTAATATTTTTGGGGAGAAAAATAGTCAGATTATAAAACCAAATTGGAAATAATTTAAAGTTGTAACGTTGAAAAATTTGGGAATTAAAATATCTTGAAAACTTTATTTGCTTTGAAAAATATCAGAGTGAACTTTTGAGAAATAAGTCCTGGTTGAAAGATAGACATTTAATGACATCTAGTGGTGGAAAAGGGGAACAACACTAAGACTTTTTTTCTTTTGCACTTGGTTTGCAAAGAATGATCTTGGCTTGAAGCCCAGACAGAGATAACAAGTTAGGCTCTTTGATGTGCCTGAACCTCTCAGCCTTGGAGAGGAAAAGAAGAACTCTTTGGGCTGTTTTTCTGAAGGATGGATTACAAATATAAACTACTTTGAAGCCAGGTGGCTTTCCTGGATTATAAACATCACTTGAGCTGCAGTGTTGAGAACTATTCAGAGACAGAAGAAATCTGACTTTTGATTATTCTGTTTGGGAGAGGCCCTATGGATTATTAATTTGGAACAATAGGGCTTTCAGGATTACAAATTTTGGCTGACTGATGATTTTGGATTATTGGATAACTGCTTGGAGTTGGTGCTGAAAGACAAAAGTGGATTATAAACTCTTTCTTCTCCCCTTTTTTCTTTTTTTATGGGAAACCTATTGGATTATAGACCTCTCAGTGGCTTTCAATACCATCGACCATGGTATCCTACTGCAGCGTCTCAGGGGGTTGAGAGTGGGAGGCACTGTTTTACAGTGGTTCTCCTCCTATCTCCTGGGCCGCTCACAGTCGGTGTTGACGGGAGGGCAGAGGTCTACCCCGAGGTCTCTCATTTGTGGAGTCCCTCAGGGGTCGGTCCTCTCTCTCCTCCTGTTCAACATCTACATGAAACCACTGGGCGAGCTCATTTCGGCGTGGTTCCGAAACGCTGATGATACCCAACTTTTTCTTTCCACCCCAAACCAACCCAGTGATGCACTCGACGTGATGTCCCGTTGCCTGGAGGCGGTCCGGGTTTGGATGGGGAGAAACAGGCTTCGTCTCAATCCTGCCAAGACTGAATGGCTGTGCATACCGGCATCTTGAGTTAGCCAGGCTGTTCCATCATTAATGATGGGGGGGTGAGGTGTTACCCCCCGTTGATAGGGCTCGCAACTTGGGTGTCCTCTTGGATTCACGGCTCAGCTTTGAAGACCATATAGGAGCCATGGACCAAGGGGGCTTTTGCCCAGGTTCGCCTGGTGCGCCAGTTGCGTCCCTATTTGGACCGTGATGCCCTATACACAGTCACCCATTCACTTGTGACCTCCCGGCTAGTCTACTGCAATGCTCTCTACATGGGGCTGCCCTTGACGACCACTCGGAGGCTTCAACTGGTGCAGAATGCAGCCGCGCGAGTTGTGATGGGAGTTTCCCAATACTCCTGTGTAACACCTCTTCTCCGTGAGCTGCATTGGCTTCCGGTTGCCCTCCGGGTGAGATTCAAGGTGCTGGTAATGACCTATAAAGCCCTAAATGGCTTGGGTCCAGATTATCTAAGGCAGGGGTGTCAAACTGCCGGCCCGCGGGCCGGAGCGTCACGGAGAAGCCGCGCCCATCCCATTGCCGGCAATGGGAAAAAGTTCCGATACGTCGCGCGACGTCACATGACGTCACGCGACGTCACATGACGTCGCGAGTTTGACATGTCTGATCTAAGGGAACACCTGCTGCCGGCATCAACTTCCCATCGTCCTGTGCACTCCCACAGGGAGGGCCTTCTCAGGATACCGCCAGTTAAGGAATGCTGGCGGGTTATTCCCAGGGGAAGAGCATTCTCTGTGGGCATGCCAGCCCTATGGAACCAACTTCCCACAGAACTTAGGACTGCCCCCGACCTTCGCTCATTTCACCGGGACCTGAAAACGTGGCTCTTCAAGCTCTCTGGCTCAGACTGAGGGGTTTTAATTTTAATTGGGTTTTAGTTTTAAATTTTGGGGACTTGAATTAATTAATTGTTTTAACTGATTTTAATTTTTGTATGTTATGCTTTTAATTTTCCCTGTAAACCGCCCTGAGTCCTATAGGTAGAGGAATCTGACTCTTGGTGACTCCCTTTGGGGGAGGTCCTGTGGACTATTAATTTTACACAACAGGATCTTTTGGATTACAATTTGGAGCTGATTGATAACACTGGACTTTTGGATAATTATTTGGAGTTGAGATTGAAGGACAGAACTGGATTACAAACTCTCTTTCCTCCCTTCTCCACCTATTTGGGGGAGCCTATTGCATTACAATAGACTACAGATAAAGACCACAATAACTTTTTGAAACAAACTTAAAGGACATATTGTAATATTGATTATAAGACTGAAGGTTTTGTATAAGGTTGATAACTGGGGAATATTTTAGAACTGAGAAGGTCTGGTGGGTGGGAATAAAAATGAGTATTTCTAATTTAGCTAAAACTAGCAAAAAAACATCCTCACCCCCAGTCCTGTGTATCAGAGATCAATTGAAGCTATGTTACAACAAGAAAAACCAACAACTTCCAGAAAGAAATGCAAACCACACTACATGTCAGAACCCATATTTCTAAGAGGACTCTTTCTAACTCTAATTCTAACTCTATTTTTTTCTACTCTCTGGGTTCTGCCATACTTCTAGAGGGGAGGGGGAAATGCTGTAAGTTTTTTCTTTGTTTTTCTCTATCACTATATTGTAACACTTTTGCTGTCTCTGCATACATTCTCTTTGAACTATCTTTCCCCTTGATGTGAGCTCGAATGGCGGGGGGGGGGGAGAGAAAGGAATGTGCCTCTGACAACTGGTTTATCTCCACTTTTGAAAGGGAAAGTGCTAAAATCCAACAAAACATTGCTGCAACCCTGAGACAGCCTGGCATTATCAGCTCTTTCCCACAACAGACTTAACACCTGGGGATTGGCCCATTTGAACTGACTGGATGAACTATTGGGGTGGGGTTTGCTTTTAACCTATTGATCTGAGCAGGAAACCCTCAGATCCTGTCTATTATGCCTGCTATCAGCTTCTCCTAATAAAAGTTCCTTTTGGAAGAAACTGCTTCCATGAGTTCTGCTTTCTTAGGATGAGGTTTTGAACTGAGCCCTGACACTACAACTAATCCAGGAGGCCTTTACCTCACACAAAGAGAAAACATGAAGAGACGAAAGATAATTTTGATAAAATGGAAAAAATTCATGACCTGAAATCCAAATTAGAAAACTTTCAGCAGAAGATTACAAAGAATGAGCAAAGGATTTAAAAAGTAGAAGACAAATCAGTAGAAACAGATCAAAAGTTGGAAGAAATAAAAGATGAAAATCAAAAATTGAGGCAGGCAAATAAAGAATTAGAAAATACAGTAGTGGTTTCAGATATGGAAAAGGCATCTTATTTTTTTAAGATTTTAGAACATAATGGAAGACAAGGAAGAAGATCTTGCTGACTTGATGACAGAACTGTTGGCTGAAGAGTTGGAAAATGGGAAACAGGAAATGGAAGAAGAGATTGATCAAACATTTAGAGTCAATTCAAGTTATGCAAGAAGTAACAAAGTCCCTAGAGAGGTACATGTTAGATTTGTTAAAAAATTAATAAGAGATGATATATTGAGAAGAGTTAGAGATTGTTATGATTCAGGGTCAGCCTGTGGGTTCGGTATTTGGGTCGGACGACTCAGAGGAGGAGGAGGGGGGTGTTGGAGAGGTTGCTGAGGGGGTTGGAGAGCTTGCTGATGAGAGCCCTCAGCCATGCCCCTCCCACCTGGTCATGATGGAGACCCAGCTGTGTGAGCCTGACAGCGTGGATGAAGATGACCCACAGCTGACCCTGTTCAAGGACGCCTGACGCAGGAGGCAGTCAATCAGGAGTAAACAGAGGAAGGCAATGGGGCACCTTGGAAGGAGGCAGAGAGATGCCACGCCCTGAACTGTATACAAGGGGAATGCATGGGAGGGCTGGTTTGCTGAAGGCAACCGTTTGAATAGTTCCTGTTTCATGGTTCGTGTTTGCTCTCTTTGCTCTGTTTATGTTTTTATGTTAATAAATTTGGCAGGCTTAGTTCCAGCCTCTTGCCTTCTTGTAAAAGGGGTTGTCCCTGCCTTATCTGCAGGGCCAGTAGCAGGCTGGTACAGTACAGTTTGCCTTCAGCCTCCCACCCCTTACTATTATTATGGAGCAGCTACGTGCTGAGAATGCCCAGCTCACCCAGGAACTCACTTTGTTGGCAGCTCAGATGGCTCAATTGCAAGCTCAGGTCCATGCTGCACCCCTACCATCACCCCCACCCAGGAGAAAATGCCAAGTTACGATGCCGGATAAATTTACTGGCAATCCAGAACTGTTTCCTGCTTTCCTGGGACAATGCCAGCTCTTTATCAGTGTGAGAGCACCTGATTTTACCACTGACCGGGATAAGGTGGGGTTTGTGTTAAGCCTTCTTTCGGGTGATGCACGCCTCTGCTGGCTCAACCTAGTCCATTGTTGGACAACTTTGTGGGGTTTTGTGATCATATGCGTCTGATGTATGAGGACCCTATAAAGACGCAGACTGCTACTCGATACCTGAAAGCTCTGAGGCAGGGTCAACGCCCCCTACAGGGCTATATCAGTTATTTTCGGCTGCTTAGCCAGGATTCCGCCTGGAATGAGGCTGCGCTTGTGGATGCCTTCCAGGATGGATTGTCGGAGGAGATGTTGGATGAGCTGGCTCGTGTGGATATTCCCTCAGACCTGAATGGGCTGATCCATCTCTGCCTGCGGATTGATGCTCGGTTACAGCAGCAAAGGAGTCGCCGTGCCACCCCACAGACCCCTGCAGCCCCTGTTGTGCGTGAGACCCCAGTTCAAAGGGAGGAGCCAATGGAGCTGAGTGCCGCCAGGTCTCATCTATCAGTGACTGAAATGAACAGACGACGATCGGGGGGGGGGGTTGTGTTTTTACTGCGGGGACCCTGGGCATTTGGCTGCTTTTTGCCCAAAGAAGCGACAGCGGGCATCAGTGACCAAGTCTGCCCCGAGAAAATCCCCTACTTTTCTGTCGGGAAACGCCCCGAGCCCAATCTAGACGGTGTGATAGATTGGGCGTCCCACAACAACAGTGAGCGACATCTTTCCAAAGCTGCCTGTGGACCTCCACGGCATCTGATATTGGAGGGATGTCTGATCCTTCCTGGCAAGCCAGAGGGGATTCCAGTCCATGCCTTAATAAATAAATAAATAAATAAATAAATAAATAAATAAATAAATAAATAAACAAACCTTTTTATTGTCAAAGTACAACATGTGTACATTGAGATTAGCTGAGCCTCCCCCCGTGCTCTCTCCCCCCAACACACAGTGACAACAAACCCTCCATCCTACCACCCATGTGAACCAACTACACCACACACCGGCCTCCCAAGTCAATTCTGCATAAGATTATGTCCCATTTAAAAGCCTAACAGCCCACAGATAAAAGCTATTTTTCAGCCTGTTGGTATGGCTGGCTATATTCCTGTATTTCCTACCGGATGGTAGGAGAGTAAAGAGATACCGTCCAGGGTGAGAGTCATCCCTGAGAATTTTCCTCACTCTTCCAAGGCAACGAGCCCTGGCGATGTCATCCAGTGGTGTCAGGGAACAGCCCACAATGTCTTGTGCTGTGCTCACTACCGTCTGTAATACTTTCCTGTCCGCGGCTGTCAGACCAGCATACTAAACCACAATACCATACGAGAGGACGCTCTCTATAGTAGACTGGTAAAAGATGGTCAATAGCTGTTGTTCTACCCTGTTCTTCCACAAGATCCTAAGAAAGTGAAGCCTCTGGGGCCACTACAAATTGACTCTGGGGCCACTACAAATTTTATGGACTCAGCGTTTGTGGCCAAATGGACTGTTTCCCAGTGCCCGGTGGAATCGCCCATGTTAGTGGAGACTATTGATGGTCGAGTGCTCCTGTCTGGGCCAATTACGACCGCCACGCAACCATTATGTATTGCTATCAGTTCCCATGTGGAGGCCATCCAGTTCTATATCACCTCAGATCTGCATTTCCCCGTGATCTTGGGACTGGCGTGGCTCCGGGTGCATGACCCACAGATCTATTGGTCACAAAACTTGGTCACCTTCCCAAGCTTGCAGTGTGTGGACCACTCCCGCCATATCTGTGCCAGCCAGGTGGAGGGTTCCCCAGGGGTTTCCTTGCCTCCTGAACTGTCCGACTTTGCAGATGTGTTCAGCGAGACAGAGGTGGATGAATTACCCCCGCACAGGCCCTATGACTGCCCCATTGATTTAGTCCCTGATGCACCTCTCCCAGTGGGGCGTTTGTACTCCATGTCAGACTCTGAGTTGGCTGCATTGCGGGACTTTCTGGAGAAGAATTTGGCTCGTGGTTTCATCCAGCCCTCATCCTCGCCAGTGTCTGCACCCGTGCTCTTCGTCAAAAAGAAGTCCGGCAAATTGCGGCTTTGCTGCGATTATAGGAAACTCAACGCCATCACAGTGCACAATTGTTACCCGCTGCCCCTCATCCCCGAACTCTTGGACCAATTCCGGGAGGCTAAGATCTTCATGAAACTGGACCTGCGTGGAGCTTACAACCTCGTAAGGGTTCGGCCGGGTGATGAGTGGAAGACGGCGTTTGGTACTCGGTATGGACATTTTGAGTACACGGTGATGCCGTTTGGCATGACCAATGCCCCCGCCGTGTTTCAGCATTTCATGAATGACCTTTTCCGGGATTTGTTGGATCAGTTTGTCATGATCTACTTGGATGATATCCTGATCTACTCCCCATCGCGTGAAGTGCACCATCAACATCTCCATCAGGTCCTGCAGCGACTTCGAGAACATCGGCTGTTTGCCAAGTTGGAGAAGTGCCAGTTCTACTGGGTGACCATCAATTTCCTGGGTCACTGCATTTCTCCTGAGGGCATCGCCATGGAGCCGAGTAAGGTTGAGTCTTTGCAGAGTTGGCAACCCCCGCGTCGCGTGAAGGATGTTCAGCGACTTCTTGGGTTCGCCAACTATTACTGAACTTTCATCCCTGGGTTTGCTGCCTTGACAGCCCCCCTCACTTGGCTACTGCAGAAGAAGATTCGGTTCCAGTGGAACGCTCCAGAACAACGAGCTTTCCAGTCTTTGAAGGAAGCCTTCATGAAGGAGCCCATCTTGAAGCATCCTGACCCGCAACGGCCGTTTGTCATGGAGGCGGATGCCTCCGACATTGCCATTGGGGCGGTGTTACTCCAGGTAATGATGCCCAGTGGTACCCTCTTCCCTTGCGCGTACCATTCACAAAAACTGAAAACTGAACCCTTCGGAGCGCAATTATACGATCTGGGAGAAGGAGCTACTGGCCGTCAAAGTTGTGTTCGAGGCCTGGAGGCATCATCTGGAGGGAGCGCGGCATCAAATCGAGGTCCGGAAGGATCATAAGAATTTGGAAAGCCTGCAGACCGCTCGGAATTTGAACCAATGCCAGATCCGGTGGTCTCTTTTCTTTGCGAGGTTCGACTTCCGAATTCGGTACATACCTAGCAGGCACAATCAAAGAGCGGGTGCTCTGTCCAGGAAGCCCGAATATTCCCGAGTGGAAGACAAGCTTCTGCCCAGGACAGTGATCCCCGTCGAGTCTTTTGCTGTGATGCGGGAGCCGGTTGATATACGGGCTCTGATCTGGGAGCACAGCAGCAGGAGGTGTGGGTGGCTCAGCGGAAGGAGAAGGTGGGGCCAGATGTTCCTTGGACGGTCATGGATGGACTCTTGTATTATCGTAACCGGCTCTACATTCTAGGAGGGCCACTCAGGGGACTCAACATCAACCAGTGTCACGATAACTCAGTGGTGAGGCATTTTGGCCTGTTCAAGACCCTGAACCTGGTCTGCCATACCTTCTGGTGGCCCTGAGTCCGACACGATGTCCAGTCCTATGTCACTTCCTGCATCCCATGCAGGCAGGCCAAGTCAGCAACAGGGGCCCCGCCTGGATTACTGCAGCCCTTGCCGACACCCAAAAGACCCTGGGGGGCTGTGTCCATGGACTTTCTGATGGATTTACCCCTATCCTCTGGTTTTACAACAGTGTATGTGGTGGTGGACATGCTGACCAAGATGGTGCACTTCATCCCCTGTCGCAGCTTACCATCAGCCCACGCCACTAGTCGTATGTTCATTCAGCAGGTGTTTCAGCTGCACGGCCTCCCTGATAGAGTCGTCTCTGATAGGGGGGGCCAGTTTACAGCCCGCTTCTGGCAGGAGTTGATGCATGCATTGGATATCAAGATTTGCCTCTCGTTCGTGCATCATCCTCAAACTGACGGGGGAACTGAGAAGGTCATCAGTATCGTGGAACAATATCTGCTCTGCTATGTTAATCTGCAGCAAAACAATTGGGTGGACTATCTGGCCATAGCTGAGTTTGCATTTAACAATTTGCAGCACACCTCCACACAGATGACACCGTTCTTGGCCAATGTGGGATATCACCCCCGGTTTTTCCCCCTTTCTCCCATGGACTCACTGGAGCCGGCAGCGAACGACTTCATGGCAGAGTTACAGGCGATCCATCGATTGGTGCAATGTCAGTTAGAGAAGGCCAAAGCCGATTACAAAAGGTTTGCTGATCAGTCAAGACGGGATATGCCTCCACTATCGGTGGGAGATCGGGTCTGTTTGTCCACCAGGAACCTACCATCAACACGGCCGGTGAGAATGTTAGATCATCGATATTTAGGACTGTTCCCAGTCGAGGCTGTCATCAATCCGGTCACCTATCGCTTAACTCTGCCACGTTCCCTGCGCGTGCACCCAGTCTTTCATCATTCTCTGTTGGTCCCCGAGCAACCGGCCTGTCCACTCTGCCGAGTGGAACCTCCCCCATCAGGACCTCATGAGGGAGACAGCACCCCCGAGTACGAGGTCGCCAGCATCAGGGACTCCCGTTGGCTGAAAGGTCGTTTCCAATACCTTGTTGAATGGAAAGGTTACAGACCAGAGGACTTCATGTGGGAAGACGTGACCGCCGTTCATGCCCCTGCATTGGTGACCGCTTTTCATGAACAATTTCCATCCTGACCGCATCCGGATCGGCAGACCCGGGAGAAGGGCCCTGCGGTGCAGGATAGTGTTGTGATTCAGGGTCAGCCTGTGGGTTCGGCATTTGGGTCGGACAATTCAGAGGAGGAGGGGGTGTTGGAGAGCTTGCTGATGAGAGCCCTCAGCCAGGCCCCTCCCACCTGGTCACGACGCAGACCCAGCTGTGTGAGCCTGACAGCGTGGATGAAGATGACCCACAGCTGGCCCTGTTCAAGGACCCCTGACGCAGGAGGCAGTCAATCAGGAGTAAACAGAGAAAGGCAATGGGGCACCTCAGAATGAGGCAGAGAGAAGCCACGCCCTGAACTGTATAAAAGGGGAATGCGTGGGAGGGCTGGTTTGCTGAAAGCAACCGTTTGAAAAGTTCCTGTTTCATGGTTCGTGTTTGCTCTCTTTGCTCTGTTTATGTTTTTATGTTAATAAATTTGGCAGGCTTAGTTCCAGCCTCTTGCCTTCTTGTAAAAGGGGTTGTCCCTGACTTATCTGCAGGGCCGGTAGCAGGCTGGTACAGAACAGAGATGACCCATTAGAATACAAGGAAAAAGAAATTGTAGTCTTTTTTTGTACAAGTTTTATTAATTTTTTAATTTTACATTCAGATATTTGTGAAGCAATACGGTGGTTGGGTTCAAAAGTAAACAATTGCAAATAACAAATTATTTGTAAGTGGCTCAAATTGCATCAACAAAGATTCCCTCTCTGATTCTCTTAATTATGACATAATCAAATTAATCGAATTAATACATTTCTAATTGTGACATAATCCATTAGAAGAATTTTCAATATATTTTCACATACATATCCATAACCTGGATATGGATAGGTATATATAATTTTCGGGTAACTAGTAATTATCCTGTCTACAGAACTTACATTATTCATTTCAATACATTCTTATTTTTACAAGTAAATTCTATTTGTCATCTTAATAATTCGCCAATTATTAGAAAAATATCTTTTGTTAAATCCTTCCAAATTATATAATATAAATCAATTCTAGTAGCCAACTTTCCTTTCCCTTAAACACCTAAAAGTTAAATATAAAGTAAATTTATATCTATATCATTACAACCAATATATTCTACATGTCATGTTAATAGTTCATCAATTATTAAAATAATCTTTTATTATATCATTCCTGATTCTATAATATAGTTCAGAGTTATGTTCTAATAGCTTAATTTTGTTTTCCCATAACAATCTAAAACATAAATATAAAATCAGTTTATATTTTTTAAGGATTCCCCTTAGCCCATTAAAAGAAATTTGTTAAGCTCTATTCTTACAAATACCAAGAAAGAGACAAGTCTAATTTTTAAAATCTAACTCTTGCCTTCTTTTTGTGCCAATCAGGCTTCCATATTGCTGTCTTTAGATTCTCAGGTGTATCTCCCTTTCTTCCTACACACATTGTTTGAATTCAGGGAGACCATCCAAATATCAGTTTTGCAAAGAAAGTGTCCCCTTTGTAATCATTGAAGTGTTGCTTTAATAGCTCAATTTTCAATGTTTGGTGTAATGTAATTGTCATTAGTTCAGTCAGGTCTTTTTCTTCTTCTGATTCCATCTTGCTTCAGTTAAAAGTAGTAACTGATGTTATGGTTATCATTTGATTGGCTGGGTCCTCAATGTACTGTATTTGAAGGCCTTTAATATCTTCCCTCTTCATGTTGCTTTCTTCGAGTAGTATTGTTTTTTGAGTTGTAGGTTTTATAGTTGAGGTCGAAGTTTGGGCTTCAAAGTTCTCTGTAAATTGTATTTGTTGTTCTTTAAAGTCTCCTATTTTAGTGTTAGTTTCCACTTCTTCTGTTTGTTTTTGGATTGTCAATTTATCATTTAAGGTCAAAGTTTCATTTGGTAGCTTTAAGCTGTCAGATTTATCTTGCAGTTTGGCTTTGATTTGTTCATTCATTGCCAAGATTGTGTCAAGTATCAGTTTGTAGTTAAGTGGTGGTATATATTCTTCCATTTCATTGATGTTTACAAATGAGTCTTTCGTGGAGGCTATTTTAATAAGAGTCAATGATTGTCCACCTCCAGTATTTCTAAAGATTGTTTTCAGTGCCAGGTGTTCCCAATTCTTATCTTTGAAGATAATGTCATGGACAGCTCTGTTATTCAGTCAGCTCTCACAGTAAAAAAAGGTTTACTTGCTATACCACAAGATGTCATCAATAGCATATAGAATAAGATGTAAAGTCTTTTTCCAGATTAATAGAAAGCTTTTGTTCAATTAGTCCATTTTTCCCCCTTAATTCACAGCTTAAGCAGGAAATAGGGTGGTAGGTCCCCACAAAAATAGAAGCTTTTTAATAAGTACAAATAAGATTGCTTAATTTCTTTGCTTAGCCATTTGATTTCTTTTAAGGCTTTAAAATTTATTCCCCAAGTATGCAGTCGCCGGTCTCTCAAAATAGGGGGAGGAAATTTTCAGAAAAGTCCCACAGGAAGATAGTTGGGGGAATAAGAAAGGTAAGGTCTCACCCAGGTCCTCCAGATTGCTTCGTTGTGCTAGATGGTGCTTTGGGCTTTTGGCAGGGAACGGCTTAATGATCAGCCATCTTGATGGCTGATCTCTTCTTCTTTGGGCCAAAGGAGCTGCTCCAGATTCAAGCACAGGGCTGCCGCCCTCCAGGTTGACTTTTGACCCTTTTCAGGGTCCTCCAAGGAAGAAAGATCGAACAGCAGGGATAGAGATCTTCCTGAATGTCCACAAGCGCTGCACGCACAAACCAGAAGCCAGAAATTGTAGTCTTGAAGTAGATACCTAGGAGAATAAGGGACTCACAAAGAGAATATCAATTCTTGACCAAAAATTAATTTAAAAAGGAGTGAATTTTAGAGGGCTGATGCTGGAGGGGATACTATTCAACTGGGACTCCAAAAGATACAGACTGGACTCTGTCTTTAAAATAATGGAATTTTATGAGAGACATAGAGCTTTTCTCAAACAAGGAAGCTCAGAATTTCAACCAGAATGGGAATACAGAAAACAGGAAGAGACAGCAATAGAAGGGGCTGCTAAACAAAGGGAAGAAGAAGACACAGAAAACATAACTCAAGAAGAAGGGGCAAATGGAAAAGAACAGAGAATGATAAGAACAACTAGAAGAATAAAACCTAAATATAATTGAAGAAGATGGAGAAGGACATGAAATTCTTTCAATGAATATAAATCAATTGAATTCCCCCTTAAAAAGGAAAAAAATACATGACTACAAAAACTAAAAAATGGATATAGTTTGTCTTCAAGAAACACATATTAAAAGATAGCATTATATATTTTTGGAATGTCTTAAAACTTTGAAGCTTTTCTTTTCATCAGCACAGCAAAGATAAAATAAGATAACCTTTATTGTCATTTTTTTTTTATTGTGGGCACAATGACACACATCAAAAATGAAATTTAGTTGCCCACTCTCAAACAAAAGAGGAGTAGCTTTATATATTAAAAAAACAATGAACCCCAAATAAATTTACTCAGATGAAGAAGGAAGAATACTAATGGTGGAAATGATGATAAACCAAAATCATACATTGATGGTAGCAATTAATAAATAATAAATAATAAACAAGAAGAATTTTACCAAAAATTACATAAGAAAATAGTGGAAATGGAATTTCAAAATATTTGCTTAGTAGGAGACTTTAACACAATTGTAGATGGAAGGCTAGATTACAGAAGTAGTAAAATAGGGAAAAAAGGTAGGGACATTTTACCTAAGGTCTTTTTTAAAATGGCAGAAGAAATTTGTATACAGGATATGTGGAGAGAAAAAAATCCAAAGAAATCTCAATATATATTTTACTCAAACAGGCATAATTTATGGTTGAGAATTGAAATGATATGGACATCTGATGAACTAAGAATGAACATACAAGAGATTGAGATAGAAATTAATGTATGGGCAGATCATAATCTAATAAAGATGACGTGGAGAGGAACAAAGAAAAAATTAAGATGGACATTGAATCAATCTCTATTGAAAGAGAAAGAATGTATACAAAAGGTATCAAAGGAAATGAAATTTTACTTTAAAGAAAATAAGAAAGAAGATACATCACCCCAAAATGTTTGGGACACAGCCAAAGCATACTTTAGAGCAGGGGCATCATGCAGAGGCTGCACCTACCTCAGCTCCAGCAATGCAAAAAAAGTCACAATAAGTCGCAACATGTCGTGTGACGTGGCAAGTTTGACACCTTGCTTTAGAGGATTAGCCATAACTTAAAGGGTGAAAAAGAACAAGGAAAAAAAAACCAAGAACAAATAAAGCTAAAGGAAGAATTGATGAAATTAGAATTAGAACTACAAAGAGACACACAAAAGAAGATGCTTAAAAAACAAATGGAGATAATAAAACACAAATTAAATTTAATAGAAGCTGAAGAAATGGCCCAACAAATTAAAAGAGCAAAACAAATCTTTTTTGAAAATGCTAATAAGCCGGGTAGATGGTTAGCCTATATATTGAAAAAAGAAAGAGAAAAAAACAGATAAGTAATCTGCATGATGTGAGAGGTGATTTACAATGCCAAAATGATACAATAAAAAATAAAAAGAATTTTATGAAACACTTTATGATATATAAGAAATTACTCAGGAAAAAATAAGGCAATATATAGAAAATGCTAAGCTATCAAAAATTTCAGAGAATTTCAAAAACATGTTAAATGGAAAAATAACAATGATGGAGCTGACAGAAGCTATAAAAAGACGCGGTTTGTGTGCACGGCCCCAGTGGACGTGTGGAAAGAGCCCTCTCCCTGCCGTCCAATCTTTCTTCCTTGGAGGACCCTGAAAATGGTCAAAAGTTGCCCACCATGAGGAGGCCCTCCTTGTGATCGGGGAAGGGCGGCAGCCCTGCAGAAATGCAAAAGTACCATCAAGCACAATGAAGCAATCTGTAGGATCTCGGTGAGACCTTACTTTTCTTATTCCCCTAAGTACTCTCCTGTGGAACTTTTTTTGAAAATCTCCTCCTCCTCTTTTGAAAGATTGGTGACTGCTTACTTGGGGAACAAAAATTTTAAATCTTCAAAAGAAACCAAATGACTAAACTAAAAAATTAAGCAACCTTATTTGTACCTTTGGAATTTCTGGGGTATTAAAAAGCTTTTATTTCTGCGGGGACCTACTACCCTATTTTCTGCTTAAGCTGTGAAAGAAGAGAAAAGAAAAAAAAATGGATTAATTGGATAAAAGTCTCATATCAGTCTGGAAAAAGATTTTACCTCTTATTTTATTTGCTATTTTTTTTTTTTTTTTTTTATTAAAAAGTTTTTCAATACATTTTAGTTATAACATCCCATTCCCCACCCCTCCCCCACCCTCTCCCACCCTCTTACCCTCCCTCTCCCCCCTCCCCCCCCGGACTTCCCAGAGCAAGATACAAGGTATAAAAAATAAAATAACCAATCATAAACGCCCATATGCTAACAATAATAACCTATTAATTCTCTCGCGCTTTAGCTCTTATAAATTGACTACAAGCAATATACTTATTCAAATGCTAAATAAAACTTTTTAGTCCCATATTTATTCTGGATGTAATCAATCCATTTCTTCCACTCCACAATATATCGTTGTTGAGAATGGTCTTTCAAATATGCTGAAATCTTTGCCATCTCCGCCAGGTTGGAAACTTTTAAAGTCCATTCCTCTAAAGTCAGCAGTTCTTGCTTCTTCCAATATTGCCCTATTAAAAGTCTCGCTGCCGTAATTAAGTTCAACATCAAATTAATGTCCAACACAGTAGTATCAGTAATAATACCCAGTAAAAACAGTTGCGGACAAAACTTTATCCTTTTCTTGAATATCTTCTGCATATTCCACCAGATTTTAATCCAAAATGGTTTGATCTTTTTGCAAGTCCACCATATATGAAAATACGTTGCGTCTTCGCCACCACATCTCCAACATTTAGGCTGATAGTTTGGATACATACTTGCTAACTTTCTAGGATCTAAATGCCATCTGTAAAACATTTTATAAAAGTTCTCTCTTAAATTTTGAGCTTGCGTAAATTTCACATTTCTCACCCAGATCTTTTCCCAAGTGTCCATTGTGATGACTTCCTGAATGTTCTGTGCCCATTTTATCATACAGTCCTTAACAATTTCTGTTTCTGAGTCAATCTCTATCAATGCAAGATATATCCGTTTGATATGCGTTGGTCCCTGATTTCTAATTTGTTTTACCAGATTTTCATCATCCCTCAAAAAACCAATCTTCTGATCTTCTTTCCACCTGGCTTGTAATTGTCCATATTGAAACCAAGTTTGTACAATCTTTCTTTCTCGTAAAAGATTATATGACTTCAAACACCATACATTCCTCTCCAAAGTCAAAATTTCCTTATATGTAGTCACATCATGTTTAAATCCAACATTTATATTCTCTATTGCGTGTTTGGGTATTGCCCATAACGGTATCTTATAATTTAATTTTTGTCTGTGCTTTTTCCAAACTCTCAACAAAGCATACCTCAAAATATGCATTTTAAAAACATTATCTACCTTTTTGTCATATAGTAAATATGCGTGCCAACCAAATAACAAGTCATGCCCTTCAAGATTTAAGAGTCTCCCCTGTGTCAAATTAATCCAATCACTTATAGCTGATAATGCAGCAGCTTCATAATATAATTTAAAATTGGGCATTCTTAGACCACCTCTTTCGCGTGTATCCTGCATAATTTTAAATTTGACCCGTGGCCTTTTCCCTGCCCAAACAAATTTATTGATACCCTTCTGCCACTCCTCCAAATTTGAATGCTTTTTGAGAATGGGTATCATTTGAAACAAAAATAAAAATTTTGGCAGAACATTCATTTTTACTGCTGCAATTCTTCCCAATAATGATAGTTGTAATTTTTTCCAACTATCCAATTCTTTTTGCACTTTATTCCATAACTTTTCATAATTATTTTTATATAATTTAACATTTGAGGGTGCTAAATATACCCCCAAATATTTAACCCTTTCAACAATTTCAAATCCAGTTAAGCTTTCTATAAAAACCTTTTGTGATACTGTCATATTTTTAGATAAAATTTTAGTTTTTTGTATGTTAATCTTAAATCCAGAAATTTTCCCATATTGAAATATTAACTCCATCAATTCCATAACAGAATTTTCTGGATGTGTCAAAGTAATAACCAGATCATCCGCAAAAGCCCTCAATTTATAGTCCTGATCTCTTATTTGAACTCCCTTAATTGTTTCCGAATTCCGTATTTTAATCAGTAATATCTCCAATGTTAAAACAAATAATAAAGGTGATAACGGGCAACCCTGCCTCGTACCCTTTTCAATATTGCATATTTCAGTCAAACTATTATTAACAATTATTCGAGCTGTTTGCTTCTGGTATATTGCCCTAATTGGTTATAAAAATTCATCCCCAAAATTCATTTTATCTAATACTTTCAACAAAAATTTCCAATCCAATTGATCAAAAGCTTTTTCAGCATCCAAAAAGATCAATGCTGCAGGGATCTGGTTATTCCTTTCCAAAAATTCCAACAAGTCAACTATATGTCTCACATTATTTTTCATTTGTCTACCACTTATAAACCCAGTTTGATCACCATGAATCACCTGTTGCAATACCCTCATAAGTCTACTAACTAACACCTTAGCAAATATCTTGTAGTCCGTATTCAAAAGTGAAATTGGCCTATAATTTTTTGCTTGAGTAACATCCTGATCTTCTTTAGGAATTAAAGAAATAAAAGCAGTTTTCCAAGACGGGGGTACTCCTCCCCCCTTTTGAATTGTCTGAAACAGTTCCTTTAATGGCTTTATCAGCTCAAACTGTAGATTTTTATAATACACAGCAGTCAAGCCATCGGTGCCTGGTGCTTTACCTACTTTTAACTGTTTAATTGCCAAATATATTTCTTCCTCAGTTATCAACTGATTCATTTCTTCTTTTTGCTCTTGCGTAAGAACCGGAATATTAAAGTCTTTTAAATATAAATCAATGTCCGTTTCGTTAATCTTGTCGCTAGCATATAATTTAGAAAAAAAATCAACAAAGGTTTCCTTAATAAGATTCTGTTGATACACAATCTTTCCCTTATGTTCTATTTTGTCTATATTAGAAACCCTTTGCTTCTTTCTTAACATATATGCTAACCATCTGCCTGGTTTATTGGCATTGCAAAAAGTATTATGCCTTGCAAACCGTAGATTAGTTGCCACCTGATCAGCCATTAACTTATCAAATTGTCCTCTTAATAACTTAATAGTCTCTTTAATCTTCACGTCCGATGGGTTCAAAATTAAAGCCTTTTCTTTTTCTTTAATCTCTGTCTCTAATTCTTTCCTCCTAAATTCCAAATTGCGTCTATATTTGTTATTAAGATATATCAACACTCCTCTCATATATGCCTTACTAGCATCCCATACCATTTCCATAGAAGTACCCTTATGCATATTCATTTCAAAAAAAACTTTCATTTGTTTCTTACACTCTTCCACATTTTTCTGATTTCTGAACAGATTCTCATTTAAACGCCAGGAACGTCGTTCTCTAATGTCGTTTCCAATCTCCAGCCAAACTGGACTGTGATCAGACATAGTCTTTGAACAAATCTTTATCCTCTTAGTTCTAAAAAAGAGATCATTAGACAATAATATAAAATCAATCCTGGAAAAAGATTGGTGTCTATCAGAAAAAAAAGTATAGTCTCTTTCTTGTAAATTTCTCTCCCTCCAGACATCACGTAATTCCATATCGTCCATCATCTCAAAAAAAGATTTAGGCAATTTAGCATGACTTGGGGTACTTCTGTAGGATCCACTCTTATCCATTTGTACGTCCAAAACACCATTCCAGTCTCCCATAAAAATAAAAGATTTGTAATCCAATTGGGTAATCCTGCTGTGTAATAAACTATAAAAGTCAGCTTGCTGTTGATTAGGTGCGTATAATCCAACCAGAAGAGTTCTTTTACCTTCTAATAACAAGTCCACAATAACATATCTTCCTTGTTGATCAGCTTCAATTAATTCTGCCGTAATTGTATTCTTGACATAAATAACCACTCCATTTTTCTTGTTAACTGCAGACGCAATAAATTGTGTACCTAGTCTTGAATTTGATAAATACTTTTGGTCCATAACTCTAATATGTGTTTCTTGTAAACAAATAACATCAGTCTTAAATTGCTTTAAATATTGAAAAATTTTCTTTCTCTTTTGTGGTGAGTTTAATCCATTAACGTTCCAAGTTAAAAACTTAGTCACCATTTCTGGCAACCCGAAGCTTTTGAAGCGCGTCATCCAAAATCCCTTTTACGTTTTTAGGTCGCGCTCCTCCCACAGCTTGGCTATAGGTACATTTTGGAAGTTCCACAACAATCTGCTGGTCTAGGTCTTGCTCACGTCT
>JAKJMR010018094.1:58286-83289 GCA_024449315.1 Daboia siamensis | reverse complement strand
CCCCCCCCCCCCCCCCCCCCCCCCCCCCGGACTTCCCAGAGCTAGATACAAGGTATAAGAATAAAATAACCAATCATAAACTCTCATATGCTAACAACAATAAACTATTAAATCTCTCGCACTTTAGCTCTTATAAATTGACTACAAGCACTATACTTATTCAAATGCTAGATGAAACTTTTTAGTCCCATATTTATTCTGGATGTAATCAATCCATTTCTTCCACTCCACAATATATCGTTGTTGAGAATGATCTTTCAAATATGCTGAGATCTTTGCCATTTCCGCCAGGTTGGAAACTTTTAAAGTCCATTCCTCTATAGTCGGCAGTTCTTCCTTCTTCCAATATTGCCCTATTAAGAGTCTCGCTGCCGTAATTAAATTCAACATCAAATTAATGTCCAACACAATAGTATCAGTAATAATGCCCAGTAAAAACAATTGCGGACAAAACTTTATCCTTTTCTTGAATATCTTCTGCATATTCCACCAAATTTTAATCCAAAAGGGTTTGATCTTTTTGCAAGTCCACCATATATGAAAATACGTTGCATCTTCGCCACCACATCTCCAACATTTGGGCTGGTAATTCGGATACATACTTGCTAACTTTCTAGGATCTAAATGCCATCTATAAAACATTTTATAAAAGTTCTCTCTTAGATTTTGAGCTTGCGTAAATTTCACATTTCTCACCCAAATCTTTTCCCAAGTGTCCATTGTGATAACTTCCTGAATATTCTGTGCCCATTTTATCATACAATCCTTAACAATTTCTGTTTCTGAGTCAATCTCTATCAATGCAAGATATATCCGTTTAATATGCGCTGGTCCCTGATTTCTAATTTGTTTTACCAAATTTTCATCATCCATCAAAAAACCAATCTTCTGATCTTCTTTCCACCTGGCTTGTAATTGTCCATATTGAAACCAAGTTTGTACAATCTTTTTTTCTCGTAAAAGATTATATGACTTCAAACACCACACATTCCTCTCCAAACTCAAAATTTCCTTATATGTAGTCACATCATGTTTAAATCCGACATTTATATTCTCTATTGCGTGTTTGGGTATTGCCCATAACGGTATCTTATAATTTAACTTTTGTCTGTGCTTTTTCCAAACTCGCAACAAAGCATACCTCAAAATATGCATTTTGAACACATTATCTACCTTTTTGTCATACAGTAAATATGCATGCCAACCAAATAACAAATCATGGCCTTCAAGATTTAACAATCTCCCCTGTGTCAAATTAATCCAATCACTTATAGCTGATAATGCAGCAGCTTCATAATATAATTTAAAATTGGGCATTCTTAGACCACCTCTTTCGCGTGTATCCTGCATGATTTTAAATTTGACCCGTGGCCTTTTCCCTGCCCAAACAAATTTGTTAATACCCTTCTGCCATTCCTCCAAATTTGAATCCTTTTTGAGAATGGGTATCATTTGAAACAAAAATAAAAATTTTGGCAAAACATTCATCTTTACTGCTGCAATTCTTCCCAATAATGATAGTTGTAATTTTTTCCAACTATCCAATTCTTTTTGCACTTTATTCCATAACTTTTCATAATTATTTTTATATAATTTAACATTTGAGGGTGCTAAATATACCCCCAAATATTTAACCCTTTCAACAATTTCAAATCCAGTTAAGCTTTCTAAAGAAACCTTTTGTAATGCTGTCATGTTTTTAGATAAAATTTTAGTTTTTTGTATGTTAACCTTAAATCCAGAAACTTTCCCATATTGCGATATTAACTCCATCAATTCCATAACAGAATTTTCTGGATGTGTCAAAGTAATAACCAGATCATCCGCAAACGCCCTCAATTTATAGTCCTGATCTCTTATTTGAATTCCCTTAATTGTTTCCGAATTCCGTATTTTAATCAATAATATCTCCAACGTTAAAACAAATAACAAAGGTGATAACGGGCAACCCTGCCTTGTGCCCTTTTCAATAGTACACATTTCAGTTAAACTATTATTAACAATTATTCGAGCTGTTTGCTTCTGATATATTGCCCTAATTGGTTGCAAAAATTCATCCCCAAAATTCATTTTATCTAATACTTTTAGCAAAAATTTCCAATCCAATTGATCAAAGGCTTTTTCAGCATCCAAAAAGATCAATGCTGCAGAGATCTGGTTATTCCTTTCCAAAAATTCCAACAAGTCAACTATATGTCTCACATTATTTTTCATTTGTCTACCACTTATAAACCCAGTTTGATCATCATGAATTACCTGTTGCAATACCCTCATCAGTCTACTAGCTAAAACCTTAGCAAATATCTTGTAGTCCGTATTCAAAAGTGAAATTGGCCTATAGTTTTTTGCTTGAGTAGCGTCCTGATCTTCTTTAGGAATTAAAGAAATAAAAGCAGTTTTCCAAGACGGAGGCACTCCTCCCCCTTTTTGAATTGTCTGAAACAGTTCCTTTAATGGCTTTATCATCTCAAACTGTAAATTTTTGTAATACACAGCAGTCAAACCATCAGTACCTGGTGCTTTACCTACTTTTAACTGTTTAATTGCCAAGTATATTTCTTCCTCAGTTATCAACTGATTCATTTCTTCTTTTTGATCTTGAGTAAGAACCGGGATGCTAAAATCTTTCAAATATAAATCAATGTCCGTTTCATTAATCTTATCACTAGCATATAATTTAGAAAAAAAATCAACAAAGGTTTCCTTAATAAGATTCTGTTGATACACAATCTTTCCCTTATGTTCTATTTTATCTATATTAGAAACCCTTTGCTTCTTTCTTAACATATAAGCTAACCATCTGCCTGGTTTATTGGCATTGCAAAAAGTATTATGCCTTGCAAACCGTAGATTAGTTGCCACCTGATCAGCCATTAACTTATCAAATTGTCCTCTTAACAGCTTAATAGTCTCTTTAATCTTCACATCCGATGGATTCAAAATTAAAGCCTTTTCTTTTTCCTTAATCTCTGTCTCCAATTCTTTCCTCCTAAATTCCAAGTTGCGTCTATATTTATTATTAAGATATATCAACACACCTCTCATATACGCCTTACTAGCATCCCATACCATTTCCATAGAAGTACCCTTATGCATATTCGTTTCAAAAAAAACCTTCATCTGTTTCTTACACTCTTCCACGTTTTTCTGATTTCTGAACAAATTCTCATTTAAACGCCAGGAATGTCGTTCTCTACTGTCTTTTCCAATCTCTAGCCAAACTGGGCTGTGATCAGACATAGTCTTTGAACAAATCTTTATCCTCTTAGTTCTAAAAAAAAGGTCATTAGACAATAGTATAAAATCAATCCTGGAAAAAGATTGGTGTCTATCAGAAAAGAAAGTATAGTCTCTTTCTTGTAAGTTCCTTTCCCTCCAAACATCACGTAATTCCATATCGTCCATCATTTCAAAAAAAGATTTAGGCAATTTGGCATGACTTGGAGTACTTCTGTAAGATCCACTCTTATCCATTTGTACATTCAAAACACCATTCCAATCTCCCATAAAAATAAAAGATTTGTAATCCAATTGGGTAATCCTGCTGTGTAACAAACTATAAAAGTCAGCTTGCTGTTGATTGGGCGCGTATAATCCAACCAAAAGAGTTCTTTTACCTTCTAGTAACAAGTCCACAATAACATATCTTCCTTGTTGATCAGCTTCAATTAACTCTGCTGTAATTGTATTCTTGACATAAATAACCACTCCATTTTTCTTGTTAACTGCAGAGGCAATAAATTGTGTACCTAGTCTTGAATTTGATAAATACTTTTGGTCCATAACTCTAATATGTGTTTCTTGTAAGCAAATAACGTCAGTCTTAAATTGGTTTAAATATTGAAAAATTTTCTTTCTCTTTTGTGGTGAGTTTAATCCATTAACATTCCAAGTTAAAAACTTAGTCACCATTTCTGGCAACCCGAAGCTTTTGAAGCGCATCTTCCAGAATCCCTTTTACATTTTTAGGTCGCGCTCCTCCCACAGCTTGGCTATAGGTACATTTTGAAGGTTCCACAACATTCTGCTGGGCTTGGTCTTGGTCACGCCTGGCTCGTCTCGAAGCAGCTCGGGTGACCCTCTGGTCTTTTGCTTCTTCTACTGTTGAAATTTGAGTCATTCCTGGTGCTGTTTCATCTATCTGTATTCCTTCAGCATCATAAGACTTTCCCTCCTTTATTGATTCCAGAAGTGGTATAGGAATTGCTTTTAAAACATTGCTATAAAAATCACGTGCCTGCAGGACCGTAGCGAGACGGTATCTTGTATCTTCAAACATTACCACCATACCCACTGGAATCTCCCATCTGAACCTGACATCGCGTCTCTTAAGCTCATGTTCTAGAAATGCAAATTCCTTTCGTTTCCTTAGGATTTTTGGAGGGATCTCTTTTAAAACCAAAACTTCTTGGTCAGCAATCACAAGCTTTATATTGTAAGAAACTTGAATAACTTCATTCCTGATTGCTCTCTTTGTAAAGTATACAACCACATCTCTAGGTAATTTCCTTTGTCTCGCAATCCAGGAGTTAACACGGAAAATTTTGTCTATATCTTCTGCAATTTCTTCAGCTGGCCTTCCCAGCACGTCTTCGAGAGCAACAGAAACCAATTTTTTCAAATCTTCCTTTAAATTCTCCTTAAGGCCCCTTATCCTCACAGCAAACTCCATTTCATGATATTGTACCAATGTCAAGTCATAGTCAATTTTATCCACCACATTCTCAGTCTCTAGTATCTTTGCATCCAGTTTAGTATTATTTTGAGTGAGATCCTCCACTCTTTCGTCAAGGCGTTCAATACATATCGCCATGCCTTGAAATGCAAGCAAGATGTCCTCCCTCATTACTGTAAATTTTTCTGTCAGCTTCTCATCCATCTTCTCATCTATCATCTCAGCCAAATGCTGTGAATGTTTTTCCAAAGCATCTTCCAAAACTTTAACTGTTAAGACAGGCGAAGGTAGAGGTGCAGGAGGTGCTAACACTTGCGCTGAAGAATGCGGCAGGGGGGAAGCCCCCGCAGTTTTAGGAAGTTTAGAAGAAGATTTAGCCGCCATTTTTTCCCCCTTTTGCAACTACGCACTTTCACTTTCTAAGTCTTCAATGTAGATTGAGCCAAAGTTCAAAAGTTCACTTACTCCTTGTTCTCTTGCATCGCTCTGCCTGCTTCCATTAACTTCCAAAGTCCATTCTTGTAGGCAGGGATGGTTGCGTTCGCCTTGTTCTGCTCCAGGAAAACGGAGCAGACGCGCTGCGCGGCCCGGAGAAATCCAAGCTTCGGGGGGGGCTCAATCTTCCAGCCGCCAGAGCTTTAAGCCCTGACGGCCCCAGAGAGCCCTTCCCCTACTTGGAAACTCACCCCCTCCTCTTCTCCCGAGGAGGGGGCTTTCGAACCGCCGAAACAGCTGATCGGCGCTGTTTTCGGCGGTTCTACAAAGCCGCGAAGCTGACAAGCTAAAAGCAGCTGTCGGCGGCGGCGCCTTGCCACCCGGAAGTCCTCCAACCATTGTTTCTTGTCTTGCCTTCTCATGCTTTGGAAAATCAGTTGACCACCCTCTTCTTTGTCTTCTCAGGAGGAGAACAAAGTGCGTCGCCCTGGGAAATGTTGTGAAGAGTGTGTCCTTTCCAAGGGCAGCTGTGTGCACAATGGCACCCTCAAATACCACAATGACATGTGGAATGATACGGACTGCAACTTCTGTAGCTGTGATGGGGGTCAGGTGACTTGTCGGAAGGCAAAGTGTGCCAAAGTGGACTGTGCAAAGGTAAGGAAAAGAGTCCCATTTCCAAGTTATCTCTATGGTTTGCTTATTCAGAAAGTTTTTAAGTGGCCTTTTTTAAAAAAAATTCAAGCTGCTGGAAACATCAGGGCCAGACACTGAAGTACAGTAGCTGGTTCTCAGACTGAATAACAGAATAACAGAGTTGAAAGGGACCTTGGAGATCCTCTAGTGCTGGGGTCCCCAACCCCCGGTCCATTGATCGGTACCGGGCCGCAGCATGCCAGGAAGTGGTTTCCACAAACAAGCAAAGCCCCATCTGTGGGGTGCAGGCAGCACACAAAACCACACATATTCTCTGGTGCGTGGAAAAAACCTTCTCCACGGAACCGATCCCTGGTGCCCAAAAGGTTGGGGACCTCTGTTCTAGTCCAATCTTTGCTCAAGCAAGAGACTCTATACCTTTCCAGACAAGTCTCTTCTTAAAAGCCTCCAGTGATGGAGCACCCAAATTTCTGAAGGCAAGCCATTCCACTGGTTAATTGTTCTCACTGTTAGGAAATTTCTCCTTAGTTCTAGGTTGCTTCTCTCTTTTGATTAGTTTTCATCCATTGTTTCTTGTCTTGCCTTCAGGTGCCTTGGAGAATAGGTTGACTCCTTCTTCTTGGGTTGCAGCCCCATAAATATTGGAAGACTCCTAGCATGTCACCTCTAGTCCTTATTTTCATTAAACTAGATATACCCAGTTCCTGTAACCATTATTCATATGTTTTAGCCTCCAGCCCCTCAATCATCTTTGTTGCTCTTCTCTGCATTCTTTCTAGAGACTCAACATCTTTTTTACATCGTGGTGACCAAAACTGGATGGAGGATTCCAAGTGTGGCTTTACCAAGGCATTGTAAAGTGGTACTGGTACTTTATATGATCTTGATTCTAGATCAGGGCTTTTTTAAATTTTTCACCCATTGTACCACTTTTAGGGTATGGCATCCGAGTACCACATCCGACTACCACCAGTTGCCTAGCAAGGTGTCAAAAACTTGACAAAAAAAAGGAAAAAAAGTGATGAAGTACAGGTAGTCCTCGACTTACAACAGTTCGCTTATTGACTGTTCAAAGTTACAATGGCACTGAAAAAAGTGCCCCCCAAGCCACAGCCGGGCAAGACAACTAACTGTCCACCCAGCAGCGCTCTTCCTCCTGTCCGAGGTTTTCATTGTTGTGAGCATTTCTGTTGAGGATTGGCAGCGGGGGTGGGGGGGGGTGTTTGTTTTTTACTCCCCCTCACTGCTGGGTGGTTGCAGCAGGTTTTGGTCACTTATCATGACCCTGGGACACTGTGACCGTCAGAAATATGAATCAGCTGCCAAGCATCTGAATGTAAATCACAAGACCCTGGAGATGCTGCAACATTTCAGCTGATTGGCGCTTCTTCTGGGCTCAGCACAAGCGCTGGGATCAGTGCCAAGCTCCAGCTGTATCCTTGCGCTTCTGCTGAACCCTGATAGCCCCGAAGAAGTGCTGATCCTGGCGCTTCCGCTGAGCCCTGACAGCCCTGCAGCTCCAGTCGTGAAAAGAAGGACTGAGGTGATATGATAGCAGTGTTTCAATATTCGAGGGGCTGCCATAAGGAGGGGGTCAATCTATTTTCCAAAGCACTGAAAGGCAGGACAAGAAGCAACAGATGGAAACTCATCAAGGAGAGAAGCAACCCAGAGATAAGGAGAAATTTCCTGACAGTGAAAGCAATCAGCAAACGGAATGACTTGCCTTCAGCAGTTGTGAGTGCTCCATCACTGGACGCTTTTAAGAAGAGACTGAACAATGACTTGTCAGAAATGATACAGGGTTTCCTGCTGGAGCAGGGGGTTGGACTGGATGACCTCCAAAGTCCCTTCCAACTCTATTATTCTGTTCTCTTCTGTTCTCCTGTCCTAACCCTTTGTGGAAGTCTGGATTGTGTAAGATGAGGAATTGAGGAAATCTTAGAAATGAGTTAATCTATGAAGACGGGTATGGCAAAATGAGATCTTGTAAGGCTAAGACTCTAGTCCCTAACTCAGATTCTGCAGCATAACTTCCAAACTGCATAGCACAGCCAGAGAAGTGAGAGGTACAGACATTTTTTTTAAAAAAAAATTAAATTAAAAAAAAAATTGCTGTGCGGGTTACTGTTACTTCTAATTAGACCCGGATTCTTATCAGATCCATGCCCAATGTACACGCTGGAAGCAGATCTTGAACCTTTATGGAAGGTTCATGGTGAGGTTGTGTGAATCAAAGATATAGGTGCTGTAAGTTCAGCACCCTACAGCAGGGGGTCCCCAACCCCCGGTCCGTGGGCCAGTACTGGGCCGCGGCATGCCAGCAACCGGTCCGCACAAACAAGCAAAGCCCCATCCACGGGATGCAGGTAGCACACAAAACCACGCCCCCTCCGGTCCGTGGAAAAACACTCTCCACGGAACTGGTCCCTGGTGCCCAAAAAGTTGGGGGCCTCTGCCCTACAGTATTTCATGGAAAGATATTGTCCTGTGCAAAAGAGGCAGAGAAGCAAACCGCAGTCTCCAGCAAGATACAATTCAATTTGTGAAACTGGATTCTCCACTTCCTCCCATGAGTTGACCTAGTGGCATTTCAAGGAGAGTTTGTGTGCTGTCTTTATACAGCCACAATTATACTTATCTTTTTGGAAGGGAACTTCGTGATGGAATGAGGCTGATAAAACAGGCTTTTAAAGGCTGTGTTCCAGGGGGAAAAAAAATGGACCAGCTTCCCCATCTCTTCTCTCGGTATCATTAAAAAAAAAAGAAAGAAAAAAGCTGATTCTAGGTATCTCATTGTAATGCTCAATTTCTCTGCAGGGTGAAGAATTATTTCATGTACAAGGCAAGTGCTGCCCTGAATGCATTTCAAGAGGCGGTTCCTGTGTCTACAAAGAATATACCAAAGATGTAAGTAGCTTGCGGACTTAACGCATGTAAGAGTTGCCAAGGTAGACGTTGGCTAGAAAAATATTCAGTAACATGGAAGCATGAAGTACATGTTGATCAGTGGACACCGACATCTTGCAAATGTAGACATTTCCACTACAAGGTTGTAGTTTGTGCAGTAGTAGGTATCTCTTCAACCTCTCAACCTTCAAAGATTTTTAACTTTTATCAGCTCCAGTCAGCAAGTCCAAAGAAAATTTCAGGCTGAGTATTATGGAAATTTTAATATATCTTAAAGCATTGGATTAAGGGATTTTAATACAAGTCTAAAATACGTCCCATGGTCATTTATTGCATCCTTCTGTCCAAATCCGGATTATCCCACCTGATTGACTATTTTTAGGTAGTCCTCGATGTACAACCACAATTGATCCCAAAATTTCCTTGGCTGAGCAAGACACCTGCTGAGTTTTACCCCATTTTACATCCTTTCTTGCCACAGTTGTTAAGTGAATCACTGTAGCTGCTAAGTGAGCAACACGGTTGTTAAGTGAATCTGGCTTTCCCTATTGACTTTGCTTGTCAGAAGGTTGCAAAAGGGGATCACGTGACCCCAGGACACTGCAGCCGTCGTAAATATGAGTCAGTTGCCAAGCATCTGAATTTTGATCGTGTGGACTATGGGGATGCTGCAACGATCATGAGTGTGAAGAGCAGTCACTTTTTTTCCAGTGTCGTCGTAATTTTAAACGGACGCTAAACAAATTGTTGTAATTCAAGGACTAGCTGCCTTTAATCTTCTCCAAGGCACAGGCAGAGGTCTTAAAAGAGATATTTGAAAAGTTTCCTCTCAATTGCTGGTTTGATTGAGTGGGCTTATGCTGCTTAATAATTTTTTTACAGGACTTCTCTATCTCAGTTAATTTGCTACCTTATAATAGCTTGGAACCAATGAATAATGATGGCTGCATTTGTACAACTGAATGCCTAGAACAGTGCAGTCGATGCAACCACACACAGGGAATCAGTGTTGTCTAAATTATAACATTCCCCCCTGCCTTTCCTTTTCAACCTCACAGATGAGGGCAGCTTAGCTATCTGTCACTTGGATGTATGTTTTTAGAATCTGGAGATTTGCAGACAGATGCAATCATAGGGCTAAGTGCCAGTTTCACCCCTAAGTATGAACCCTCTGTTTTGTGGTGCAATGCTATTTTACAATCCTGTGCTAGCAGCCTGAAGCAGGCAGCTTCTGCTTCTCCAGGAGAGCAAGTAAATAATTTTAACTGTGGGGCTTACTGGCCTGGGAGAGGCAAACTCACAAATCTACAAAGGTGATTAGTTTCATTCTGTGAAATCTGCTCTCCGCCACCCTGTATTCTGCTGAGATTCACTTTCAGTTCTTCGGGTGGAGCCCAGAAAAAAGAAAATATCTTTGAAGTGTAAATGATGCAGATTGAGTGGGCTGAAAATATTGAATTTCCTAACTTGATTGGGGCCTTGTTCTGTGTCCTTGGTTCACATGGTGATGGAAAAAAAACCACATAACAAAAAAAAAAAAAACGAAAACTGCAAGCTGTGTGCACACAGCATACAGATAGTCCTTAACTTACAACAGTCAAAGTTACAATGACATTGAAAAAAGTAACTTATGATCATTTTTCACACTTAGGACCTTTGCCGTGTCCCCATGGTCACATGATCAAAATTCAGACGCTTGGCAACTGACTCGTACTTATGACAGTTGCAGTATTTTGGGGTCATGTGATCTCATTTTGCGACCTCCTGACAAGCAAAGTCAGTGGGGGAAGCCAGATTCACTTAGCAACCGTGTTGCTAACCTAAGAACTGCGGTGATTCACTGAGCAGCTGTGGCCAGAAAAGTCATAAAATGGGGTAACGCTCACTTAACAAATGTCTCCCTTTGCAACAGAAAATTTGTGGAGTCAGTAGCGGTCGTAAATCGAGGACTGCCTATAGGTAGCCAGGTGTGCCAAATTGCCTTCTCATAAGAGGCTCTGCTTGTTTCAGATTAACCATGCTTGGCATTTTCTGTGGTTTAGTGTGTTGTGCAAATCCAACCTATTTAATTAGTTCATGGTTCAAGTGCTCTGAAAAATAGAATGTATAGTAAACACAGTTGGAAGGGACCTTGGAGGCCTTCTAGTCCAACCCCCTGCTCAAGCAGGAAACCCAATATCATTCCGGACAAATGGCTATCCAATCTCTTCTTAAAATCCTCCAGTAGTGGAGCACCCCCAATTTCTAAAAGCAAGCCATTTTTCCCAGTCTTCCCTGTGACAGCCCCTCAAATATTGAAAGACTGCTGTCATGTCTCCACTAAGGTAAGGTAAAGGTAAAGGTTCCCCCGCACATGCGTGCTAGTCGTTTCCGACTCTAGGGGCCGGTGCTCATCTCCGTTTCAAAGCCGAAGAGCCAGCGCTTGTCTGAGGACTTCTCCGTGGTCATGTGGCCGGCATGACTAGACGCCAAGGGCGCATGGAACGCTGTTACCTTCCCACCGTAGTGGTCCCTATTTTTCTACTTGCATTTTTACGTGCTTTCGAACTGCTAGGTTGGCAGAAGCTGGGCTGAGTAACAGGCACTCACTCTGCTACATGGCACTCGGGATTCGACCCTCCAAACTGCCGACCTTCTGATCGACAAGCTCAGCGTCTTAACCCACTGAGCCACCGCATCCCTATCATGTCTCCACTAGTTCTTCTCTTAGTTAGATTAGACATACCCAGTTATTACAACTATTCGTTGTGTGTTTTAGCATCCCGTCCCTTAAATCATCACTGTCGCTCTTCTCTGCACTCTTTGCTAGAATATCACTATCTTTTTTGTGTTGGGGTGACCAGAACTGTATATATAGTATTCCAAGTGTGGTCTTAGCATTGCAGTATAAAGTGGTACTAAAACTTCATGTGACCTTGATAGTATCCCTCTGCTGATGCGGCCTAGTTCTGCATTGAAAAATAGATCAGTGCCAAAGAAAGGTGAATGGCCCGTCGATGCTCATCGCTCCAAGACTGCCCTGGCCGAAGTATGTGGCTCTTTTAAGTTGCATAGATTGGACAACAACTTTATCCCAGCACTGATGATGTTACTTAGTTTGGTAGTGAAAGGTCTGCAAGGAAACAACAAGCTCAGGCAGCACCAAGGACTCCACAGTTCAGCCCTGAGCTATAAATATTCTGTTGTGTTGTTTCTTCCCATGTAGTTAGCCTCCACATCAGTAGCTGTCAATCATTGGCTGATTGTCCTTTAGGAGATAGAATGACTTCCCTAGAACAGTGTCCCCAGCCCCCAGTCCTTCGACTGGTACCGGGTCGTGGCATGCCAGCAACTGGTCGGTACAAACAAGCAAAGCCCCATCTGTGGGATGCAGGCAATACACAAAACCACACACTCGCCAGTCCGTGGAAAAACCTATCTCCACGGAACCGATCCCTGGTGCCCAAAAGGTTGGGGACCTCTGCTCTAGAAGCTCTTACAAAAGTTTCTGAGTGTTGCTGAGACAACAGGGTGGGTTGGGGTTTTTTGTTTTTTTTTTGAGTTTCTGGTAGCCAGTGCTTGCCATCCTAATCTGTCCAAGTCCTGACAGATTGTGTTGTGCATGTTGCCATTCTTTGTAGATAGCCGTGACTTTGCCTTTCGAAGAGATTCCGACAGCTATAAACGGCCCCTCTCGAAGTCTTTGGGTTTAGCTAGGAGCAGGAGAAGCTTAATGGATGGAGACGCTCTGGAAATACAGCAATTTTCCTTGCGCTAGTTCAAACCTCACATTAGGCAGAAGGAAGCTAGCTTGTCAGTGCTGGGAATAATTGTGTGGTGTCTTTGAATGGGTCTGTGATGGCTCAGCCGTTAAAGAGCCTGAGCTTGTCAGCTGGAAAGCTGACAGCCTGGGTTGGAGTCCCGAGCACCGTGCAGTCGGTTGAGCTCCTTTTCTTGCCTCAGCTCCTGCAGTTCGAAAGCATGCAAATGCGAGTAGATAAATAGATACCACTTCATTGGGCAGGTAACAACGTTTCATCCACCTCAGGCTGGCCACCTGACCACAGAAACATCTTTGGACCACACTGGTTCCCTCAGCTAAGAAATGGGGATGAGCCCAGCCCCCCCTGGAGTCGGACATGATGGATAGGGGAAGCGTTTGGCCTTACCTTTTACCTGTTCTTAGAGGAATTCTTTCAGGCCTCATGAAAGAGGCTCTTGCGTTGTCTTCCTTCAGTCAGGTGTCCACTGAATGTAGATGGCTTCCCATCCATCTTCATTCCTTCGGATCGGATCAGGCAGTAACTTCCAGTGGAAGAAACCGTGAAATTGTATCTATTTCAAAGAAGGAGGCCCATATCCATTAACTTGAAGAAACAAAGAGAGGGCTACCTCTTCGGCCCTGTTTTAATCACTCTTCTGCGTTCAGCAAAAGACCACTCAGTAGTTGGGAGAGATTGTTTCTGGGTGTAAATGTGGAGCTATTGTGGTAGAAATGCTTTGGTTAAATAAGGTTACTTGCCTGCAGGTTCAGTATACGGCTAGTCCTGGGATCAGAATTTCCATTGCTAAACAGGGCAGTTGTTAAGTGGCTTGTGCTGAGTTTTATGACTTTTTTTGGCCCCGGTTGTTAAGCCAACCACTGTAGTTGTTAAGTGAATCACACAGTATGCATTAAGCAAATCCAGTTTCTCCCTTTGACTGTGCTTGTCAGAAGCTGGCTGGGAAGGTCAAAAAAAAGTGATCCCAGGAGCCTGGGATCCTGGGCCATTGTAAATACGTACTTGGGTTGCCGAGTGCCCAAATTTTAATCCCATAATCCCATGGAGATAATATGATGGTCATAACTACTAGGATTGTTCGTAATTCTTGTCAGTGCTGGTGTAACTTCAAATAGTCACTAAATGAATGGTTGTAAGTTGAGGACTGCCTCTAATTCCCTCCCTTTGAAACAGAAGCTAAGAGTGCTATTTCCTAGCCTTGATGTACTAATGCTGGGTTACATCCTGGTTGGATGGCAAAATGTCTATGGAGATTCTCAGTCATCCAGGTCTTAGTTGTCCCAAAGATGCTTTTTTCAGGAGGCAACTGGACTTTCTTGTTTTTCTTTGAAGACGTTTCACTTCAAAGAAAGCAAAACCAAGGAGAACAAACCCATCAGGATTAGATTCAGCAGCCCATCTGCTTTTAGAAGCCAAAGGCCACTCTTTCAAATACAGCAAAGTCCACATTTTGGATAGAGAGGTACGCTGGTTTGAAAGCGTGGTCAAAATTGAACAGCCCTCCCTCAGCAGAGGGGGGTGGGTGGATACGACTCCAAGTATCTCCAGTCTACAACAGGGCTTTTCAACTTTTTCACCCATTGTACCACTTTTAGGATATGGCAACGTACCACCAGTCGCCTAGCAAGGTGTCAAAAACTTGATTAACAAAAAAAAAAAAAAAAGAAAAGAAAAGAAAAAAGGAAAAAAGTGATGAAGTACAGGTAGTCCTCGACTTACAACAGTTCGCTTAGTGACTGTTTGAATTTACAATGGCACTGAAAAAAGTGCCCCCCAAGCCACAGCCGAGCAAGACACCTGCCTGCCCGCCTGGCGGCGCTCTTCCTCCTGTCCAAGGTTTCATTGTTGTGAGCATTTCTGTTGAGGATTGGCAGCGGGGGTGGGGTGGGGTGGTGTTTGGTTTTTATTCTACCCCCTCCCCCCATTTGCTTGGTGATTACAGCAGGTTTTGGTTACTTCACATGACCTTGGGACACTGTAACCGTCATAAATATGAATCAGTTGCCAAACATCTGAATGTAAATCACAAGACCCTGGAGATGCTGCAACATTCCAGCTGATCGGCGCTTCTTCTGGGCTCAGCAGAAGCGCCAGGATCAGTGCTGAGCTCCAGCTGGTGCCTGGCACTGATCCTGGTGCCTCTGCTGAGCCCTGACAACCCCAAAGAAGCGCTGATCCTGGTGTTTCCACTAAGCCCTGACAGCCCTGCAGTTCCAACCGTTTCTTGCTCAGGCTTCTGCGGCGCTGCCACCGGTTCAGCTCGTTCCCCTCCCCCGCTAACACTTTTCTAGGATGGTCGCGTACCACCTGCCAGGTGCCAATGTACCACAGGTGGTACCCGTACCACTGGTTGAAAAGCCTTGTTCTACCACACAGTCCTTTCAGCAGTTCCAAGAAGGCCCCACACCCCTTTGCACCACTCAGGTGACCCCGAGGACACAGTGGCTTGAGTGACTCTCTAAAAGGAAGCGAATGACCAGCCGTCTGCAAGGAATATAAATCCTTCCATTCCCCACCATCCAGTCAGAGCTGAAGAAGCTTCTTGGATGAGAAGCAAAAGGTCTTCAAGGAAAAAACAACGAAGTCCAGTTGCCTACTGAAAAAGCAACTTTGGGTCGTTGGATGGCCAAACTTTTGTGTTCGTATGATTTACTGCCCTTCCCGAAAGAGGAAGTTGGGAGTTTTATGTTTTGTGAGGCACGCCAGCCAGACGTTCCAGTTATTTATCCCTGCTTAAGCCCCACTTAGCTCAGTAAAACTTACTCCCATTAAGGTGCAGAATGCGGCCGCGCGGGTAGTGATGGGAGCATCCCGATACTCCCATATTACACCCCTCCTGCGTGAGCTGCATTGGTTACCGGTTGTCTTCCGGGTGAGATTTAAGGTGCTGGTACTTACCTTTAAAGCCCTACATGGCTTAGGCCCGGGATAGTTGCAAGACCATCTGCTGCCGGGAACGACTTTCCATCGCCCGGTGCGCTCACACAGAGAGGGCCTCCTCAGGGTGCCGTCGGCTAGACAATGTCGGCTGGCGACCCCCAGGGCGAGGGCCTTCTCTGTGGGAGCGCCAGCCCTATGGAACCAACTCCCCCTTGAGCTCCGGATGGCCCCGGATCTCTGGTCCTTTCGCCGCAGCCTTAAAACTTTCCTTTTTCATCAGGCTGACCTGGACTGACGACAGGGGATTTTAAAATGTTTTTAATTTTTAATTATTTAGTTTAACTTATTTTGGGGCTGTTTATTTAATTTCTTTTAACTTTTGTATTGTTTTTATTGCTGTTAGCCGCCCTGAGTCCTTCGGGAGATAGGGCGGCATATAAGTCCCAAAAATAAATAAATAAATAAATAAATAAGGTATGTAATTGGTTGCACAACTGTCTCTCCAACCCAAAGCCCCATAATTACTTTTTCAACAGGCTTTCAGGGCTTCTGAAAGTGGATGCTGTAAATTTGTTTACTCGTTGCAGTTCAACTGTTGAAAAAGAACTCTAAACAGAGAGCAAATGTTGCGTGATGGCTTCGGGAATAGGGCTTTTTTGTTTTTTTTTAAAAAACCCCACGTTATTTAAATAGTTTATCTGTCAAACTTCATAATAAAGGACCAAGCATGCTGAGGCACGCGTGAGTGTGCGCACGAGTACAGACACACCCAATCCATAAAAGCAAGAGCATACAAATTTCTGAGATAGACCGATGAAATGTGTAATTTCAGATCCAAAATCAGCCAGGACGTTGGGCCAGCTGTCATCGCTCAGCCTGATCCACTTTGCAGGGTGGTTGTGAGGATCTTTAAAAAAAAAAAGATGAAAAAGCGAAGATATACGCTGCTTCTTGCTACTCAGAAGACTGAATAATAGTTAATTGGATTGGAAAACTGATAGATAGATAGATAGATAGATAGATAGATAGATAGATAGATAGATAGATAGATAGATAGATAGATAGATAGATAGACAGATAGATATAGATATAGATATAGATATAGATATATATCTCAACCCTTATTGTTTTCTCATGCAGAGTGGTGAAAAATGGAAAGAAGGCCTTTGCCGGGAATGCGAGTGTTTGGACTCTAAAGTAATCTGCTATTCTCGGTCTTGTCCAACCTGTCCCCCAGGAAGTGTGCCTGTTGCCGTACAAAGAGAGTGTTGCCCTCAGTGCAAGCCAGGTATTTGCGAAACAATGGTTTGCTCTTCAGATGTCTAATCTTAACTTGTTTATTCTCTTAACTCAGAAGAGGGTCTTTACGTTGAAAAGCATTTGGTTTTTAAAGCACTGGTGTCCCACCTGACAACTTTTAAGACCCGTGGACTTCAACTCCCAGAATTCCCCAGCCAAGAAAATTAAAGAGACGTATCCGTGAGGATCCCAGAGCTCAAGCTTGACTTCAGGGAGATATAATCCACTTCTTGGGATAGAATGGAAAGATGAAGGAATGGGGGGGGGGAATATTGACAGAGGCACTGTGGCTTCCCAGCGAGAAGGTAGCATATAGAATAGAATAGAGCTGGAGGGGACCTTGGAGGTCTTCTAGTCCAGCCCCCTGCTCAAGTAGGAGAGCCCACACCATCTCAGATAGGTGAATGTCCAGTCTCTTCTTAAAAATCTCTGCTGATGGAGTGCCCACAATTTCTGGGGGTAAGCTACTCCAGTTGTTGAACTTCATTATCAGGAAGTTTCTCCTTAATTCCAGAGAGGGGTCCAAGACAAGAGGCTGTACAGTCCTGAATTGGATGGTGGGGTGAGAAAAAGGTTCAGAGTAACCACACCCTGAAATAGGGTATGTCGGTTAGTTTGGAAGGTTATAACTTTAGCCTGGCAAGATTCTGTCTGTTTAAGTGTAAGCAAATACAGAACTGGACTTGAGTGGAACTCCCTGTGTTATCACTGGGGCTTGGGCCTGACACTTCGTTTACTATGTTGTTTCTATAAGTAATGGGTCCTTGGTGCTCTCTGAGCTTGCTTGTTTTCTTGCAGATGTTGTGTTACCCAAACTAAGGAGCATCATCTGTGTACTGCTAGGACTAGCGCTGATGATGTTACCTAGTTTGGCTAATGAATCATCTGCAAGAAAACAAATCTAGTTCAGAGAGCACCAAGGACCCTTCATTTCAACCCTGAGCTACAAATTATTCTCCTTTATTCGTTCTGGAAATAAGCCTTACAGTAATTCTGGCAGCTGAAGATCAAATCAGCTTACCTGCTACAAGTATGTTCTGAGCAGAGGTAACCTTAATTTGAGAGCTCTTCAGTCCAATCTCACTTTTCGTGGTACTGTATGTTACAGAAAGCCTGCTTAAGACATGGACTATGTGTACTCAGCCCCTTCTAAGTGACAGTATGCTCAAGAACAGGGGTCTTCAAACATGGCCCTTTTACGACTCACGGACTTCAACTCCCAGAATTCCTCAGCCAGGCATGTTGGCTGAGGAATTCTGGGAGTCGAAGTCCGTGAGTCGTAAAAGGGCCGAGTTTGAAGGCCCCCTGCTCAAGAACCTGTTAATTGTATAGCTGTGGATTGTGCAAGTACAAGTAGTCCTCGCTTAACAACAGAACGGAATGGAACAGAATAGAACAGACTGGAGTAGAATTCATTAGTGACCGAGTGTGATTGGACACAGAAGGAATTGGTCTCCGGTGCAGAAGCTCTCAGTGTACAAACAAGCGATAAATCATGATCATAATCATAAGACAATCATCATCAATTTCGACTGGGCTCTGACCTGGTAGAGAAGAGGTTTGCTTGCCTTATTATTATTTTTTGCCATGTAGCAAAAAGCATCCTTCTACCTGAGCAGGTGAGCCCACTCTGCACTTCCTCACCCCAAATCAAGTTGTCTTGTTTTCATGACAGGCCACTGCCATCCTGATTGCTTGACTTGCAACCAAGCTTTTGATCACTGTGACGCCTGCCGAGACTCCACCAAGTTTCTGCTGAACGGGCGTTGCGTTGACAGCTGTGGGGCTGGCTTCTATCCAGATGCTGGCCTTTGCATAGGTAAGATTAGCCTCCAGCTTGCTGAGTGATATTGAAGCTTTTGGCTTTGTAGATGATGCCCAGACATTTCAAAAGATGCCCGTGGCTTCCGAGTGTTAAAGTTGATAAAATTATTCTGAAGATTTGTGTCTTTATAAAATGCCCTTTTACTGCTGTCTTTTTCCTCTAATGGAGTTCCCCAAGGCAGGCGGTTCCAAACAATAAACATAGCAATACACAGAGAATATTAAAGCCCAGAATAAAATATTTAAAACAAACGGCATAATCGGGAAAGCGAATCCTCGCAAAAGCTTGATAGAATGGCAACAATAACGGATGGTCTAACTTTGGTTAAATCAAATCAATGTTTATTGCGGTGATAGACCAGTGTGCTGTGCCAATCTTCAATATACACTTGGGTTGTCAGCAATAAATTATCTTCTTTTTTTTTTTAACCGTTGGTAAAACCTGGGGGTGGTTTGAAATCCTTGATCAGCAACTGCAGAGTTGCATCATGGATCCCAAAGATCTGACTCAGAGGAAATCAAATCCGACTCAGTTCTTTACAATCTTCTTTTTGTTTTTTGTTTTATTATTTCCTTCCCTGCCTCGGGCAGCTTGTAAAGAGATGTGCTCGACTTGTACTAATAAATTTGGATGTACTTCATGCCAAGCTTTGCTGCATTTGAAGGATGCCCAATGCGTGACGTCATGTGGGAAAGGGTTTTTCCCGGGACCTCTCCAGTGCACAGGTAAGAAATATCTTGTGTTAGGTAATCTGAACGCTACCCGTCTCTGAACAGAAACAATGAGGTTAAAGAGAGGTTAAATAACAATGAATGAAATTGCAAGAAAAGATAATGCAAAAGTCCACAATCTTCTTTATTAAATTCTTAGCATAATACTCAGTGTTGGAGCTTCTATATCTGGCTTGGCTTAAAGTGGTTAATAAAACCAGCCTATCCCACCTTTCCCTAAATTCTCTTTAGATGGAATAGAATAGAATAGAATAGAGTAGAGTAGGGTAGGGTAGGGTAGGGTAGAATAGAATAGGATGGGATGGGATGGGATAGGATAGGATAGGGTGTGATAAGAGTAGAGTAGAATAGAATAGAATAGAATAGAATAGAATAGAATAGAATAGAATAGGATGGATGGATGGATGGAATGGAGTAGAGTAGAGTAGAGTAGAGTAGAGCAGAGCAGAGCAGAGCAGAACAGAACAGAACAGAACAGAACAGAACAGAACAGAACAAAGTAGAATATATGGAATGGAATGGGATGGGATAGGATAGGATGTGATAAGAATAGAATAGAATAGAATAGAATAGAATAGAATAGAATAGAATAGAATGTAGAATTAATGCAATACTTTATCAGCCAAATGTTAAAGGCACACAAGGAATTTGTCTCTGGTGTGTAAGCTCTCAGTGCACATGCAAAACAATAAAGTAATAATAATCATAATATCAAAACAATAATAACCATAATAACGATACCAATAAGAGAAGGTAGTGGAACAAGTGAGAAGGACAAAAGTAACGCAGCCATACTACGTGGGTAAATATACTGTTCAACAGAGTGATGACACAAGCATAAGAACTATTTGTGGGTCTCGTTGTTTTGCCATGCAATGCCCTGTAGCATTCTTTTCATCCTGAGGTGATGAAGAGAAAATTAATTAGTTAATTTAGATGGGGGGGGAAAAGTTAATTAGTACCAAACTGATTTCCATTAAAGGAAAGAACCTTTTGAAAGCCCGGATCGAGTCAGCGCTAGCCTCTTTTAAAATTATTCCAAAGCTATCCAGTGCTACTAAAAACCAGCCATGAGAAAAAGAGAGTGTGGGCGGGTAGGTGTCAAGAGACCCCACCATTCATCATTTCGTTTAGCACCAGCCATTTTATCAGCCGTGCTAAAAAGATTAGATTTGGTCTCCTTGGATTTGAACAGTGGACTCACCGTGGCCTTTCGCTGGGCTGACCCGAATTCTTTTGGCTTGAGTTTGCAAAAGCTTGCAAAAGCTTGAGCAGAGATAACTCATTTTCACTGGAGGCTTCTGGCATCCTAGGAATTTCAAATGGGTTTTGGCAAGGGCTGAGGGGAGAAGGGGTAAGATAAAGAAGCCGTGGTTTATGTCTGGACACAACAGCAGTGGAGACAGAAAACAGTGAAAGCTCATGTCAAATCAAGTTTAGATTGGCTCATTTTTAATATTGTGCTCAATACTGTCCCATGTTTGTCAATTCCTTTTTTTAATAATAATTTTATTAAACACTGCAGTTACAGGGATAAAAAGGTAATACAAACTAACCAACTGAATAAAAAAAATTAGAAAAGGCAAAAAGGAACAAGAAAAAAGCAAGAAAAATAGAAGAGAAAGAAAAAAATATGAATATATTAAAAAAAAGAAATATAAAGAAATGATTTCCTCCTTCATCACAAGTATAAATAATTTTAGTAATTTTAACACCTTCTTCTAAAATACAACAAATAATCGCTTCTTCCTATATCCCATCTACAAATAAATCCTTAAGGCCTCATTATTGTTCAGTCGTGATGCCAAAAATCCATTAAGAACTTGTAACTCTTTTAATCTTGATCTAATAAAACAACTTCATATTCCTTTCACTTTTAATAATCTTGATCTTTAATCCTTCAAATATCCTAGAAGTTGATTTTTTTAAAAATTTTCCTTTGTCCCTTATCAAAAAATTTTTTTTCCAGAACTTTAACAAGTGTCCTTTTTAAATCCAATAAAGGAAAGTTATCCAGATCAATCTCTTAGTTTATTTCTATATCCCTTTAAATTACTAAGACATCAGCCAGCTTCATATGTATATCCAGTGAAGAACTTTTTCTTAAGCCTGTCATTTTTAAAATCCCTTTCAGATCAGCATCAGTGGTCTGATAAAACCTGTTCCTCTTCCATAACATATTTTAAAAATAGTCTATCTATAATGACAAACACTCTTAAAAATAATTTCTGGGTCCATTGTTTACAACTATGCTTCAAATATCCTCAGTGTTAAAATATTTTGCTCCATTCTGCATAAGTAAGTCAAATTCATGCATCTTTTAATTGTAATCTTCCATTCTTTCTGATTCCTTCTGCGGTCCCAAAAAAAAAATTAAAAACAAAAGCATTTTCCCACATGGAAGATTCTTATAATTAATTTCAACCCTTATTTCAAATCAATCCATTTGTAACTTTCCAAAATCAATCCTCAAGTCATCCCTTTGTTGTTTGTTAAAAAATTAATAAACCTTAAACTTCTTCTATTAAGGACTGAAGGAAACTCACCTGGTGGTGTCCAAAACTTGTCAATCCAGATTCCCAAATAGCTAAAAAAAATCTGTTAGCAAGCAATTGGCAAATGTGGTTAGAAAATGAAAAGCCGACCATGGTTTGAACAAGATGGCTATTGCCTTTCAGAGCTCTAAACCAGAGGTCCCCGACCTTTTGGGCACCAGGGACCAGTTACATGGAGAGAGGTTTTTCTGCGGACCGGAGGGGGCGTGGTTTTGTGTGCTGCCTGCATCCTGTGGATGTGGCTTTCCTTGTTTGTGGAACCCCTGCTCTAAACCCACCAGAGACCATTGGTCAAGAGTGGAAATCTGGCAGCTACCCCCCCTCTTTTTCATCTTGCCATTAGAGTAAGGGGTGAGGGGAAGTGTTGCTTTTGAATGGATTAGTTAGAGAAACGAAACCTCTCCAGTTCTACGGAAGCTTGCTGAGAGTTGGCAGTCTGGAAAACTTTCAAGGATTTTCTAGTAGGTGTGAAGAAGATGGTAGACGGTTCCCATAACAAAGAGAATTTGTTTACGTGAGTTACGTGGACATCTGTGGGGGGGTTAGCTGGGAAAGTCATTGTTATATGCTATGGACTGATGCGTTGGGATTTTAAGAGTTAGTTTTACCTCGCCATAACCGTGCCACGTATTCAGTAAACAGTAAGCTTTTCAGAAATGAAAATAATCCTGGACTTTTATTCGGATACTGGAGCTGGAGGTTGACACCACTGTCTTGTGATCTCCTCATGAGGAGCAACTGTCTGGATCACTCGTGAATGATCTCAAGTCCCTCCTTGTCCAAAGATGAATTATAAAGAGCTGATTACTCTTCGTTATCTTGTGGCATAGTGGAGCCATCTTCAGTTCACCCTTTCTTCCCCAGAAATCCCCATACTTGGTCACTTCCAGCGAGTGGTTCTTAGCTACCCTAAATTCAGTTCCATTGTGTTCAGAGGGTTTTTCCACCCATGAAGGGCATTAGGAAGGCAGCCATAATTCTCAAGCCCTTGGATCACCTTGCAGTAGAAAAACTAAAACTCAACAGCTTCAACCACAAGTGTGTTAAAATGGTTGCCCTTACCGTGAAAACTCACCAGTGGAAGTGGCGTCACACAAAGGAGAGCCATACGCCTCCGAAATAATAATAATAATAATAATAATAATAATAATAATAATAATAATAATAATAATAATAATAAGAAGAAGAAGAAGAAGAAGAAGAAGAAGAAGAAGAAGAAGTCAGAAGGGATCTTGGAGGTCATCTAGTCCAACCCCCTGCTCAGGCAGGAAACCCTATACCATTTCAGGCAAATGGCTGTCCAGTCTCTTCTTAAAAACTTCCAGTGTTGGAGCATTCACAGCCTCTGGAGGCAGGTTGTTCCACTGGTTAAATTGTTCTAACTGTCGGGAAGTTTCTCCTTAGTTCTAGGTTGCTTCTCTCCTTGACTAGTTTCCATCCATTGCTTCTTCTCCTGCTTTCAGTTCCTTTGGAGAATAGCTTGACTCCCTCTTCTTTGGGGCAGCCCCTGAGATACTGGAAGACTGCTATCATGTCACCCCTCGTCCTTCTCTTCATTAAACTAGACATATTCAATTCCAGCAGCCATTCTTTATATGTTTTAGCCTCCAGTCCCCCAATCATCTTTGTTACTCTTCTCTGTACTCTTTCCAGAGTCTCAACATCTTTTTTACATCCTGGTGACCAAAACTGGATGCAGTATTCCAGGTGTGGCCTTACCAAGGCATTGTAAAGTGGTATTAACACCTCACGTGATCTTGATTCTATCCCTCTGTTAATGCAGATAATTCAGTAATCATTGTAGACTTCAGGGATCCTAACTCTAAAGAACAACAACAAAGCATGGGAAAACTTAATATTCCCAATTTTGACCTCATTGAAAGAGCCTATGACTCCAGAAGGATATCAAGCAGATGTCAGGGATCCCTCTTCTTTAGGGCAGCCCCTGAGATATTGGAACCCTGCTATCATGTCAATAGCCACAAGCATTTCGTTGTAATGCTAAATTTTGCAATATTGTGATAGTCTGCAAGAAGAAAAGATAGATTTCTGCCTGATTTTTCTGGATTGGCCCAAGTTTGCCAGAGGGTGTTTGTTAAGGGTTCAAGCTTTTTTTTTCTTTTTTCCTTTGCTTTTGAGTCACTGTTGACTCTTGGTGGCAACCAGGACTAGTCCCTGCAGCACTCTTCCAAAATTTTGGAAGTGGCTTGTCGTTGCATCTTTCCTAGGCTTCAGCAAGAGTGACTGGCCCAAAATCACCCACCTGGCTTTGCATCTAAAGCAGAACTAGAACTCAGCGTCTCTTGTTTTCTAGCCTGATGCTTTAAAGCATTATACCAAACTGATTCTCCCGTTCTGTTTTTAATAATATGAAATTCCAAGTACAGGAAGTCCTCGACGTACGACCACAATTGAGCCTACAATTTCCGTTGCTAAGCAAGACAGCTGCTCAGTGAATTTTGCCCCACTTTATGACCTTTCTTGGCCCCATTGTTGAGTGAATCACTGCAGTTGGTAACTTAGTAACATGGTTGTTAAGTGGATCTGGCTTCCCTGTTGACTTTGCTTGTCGGAAGGTCGTAAAATGGGATCACACTGCAGCCGTGATAAAGATGAGTCAGTTGCCAAGCGTCTGAGTTGTAATCAAGCGACCGTGGGGATGCTGCGATGGTCATGCGAAAAACGGTCATAAGTCACTTTTTTCAGCGCTCTTGTAGCTTTGAATGGTTGCTAAATGAAAGGTGGTAAGAGCAGCAAAGATGATCAGGGGACTGGAGGCTAAAACATATAAGGAACGGTTGCTGGAATTGGGTATGTCTAGTTTAATGAAGAGAAGGACGAGGGGTGACACGATAGCAGTCTTCCAATATCTCAGGGGCTGCCCTAAAGAAGAGGGAGTCAAGCTATTCTCCAAAGTGCCCGAAGGCAGGAGAAGAAGCAATGGGTGGAAACTGACCAAGGAGAGAAGCAACCTAGAACTAAGGAGAACTAAGGATAGTGAGAACAATTAGTCAGTGGAATGAGTTGCCTCCAGAAGTTGTGAATGCTCCAACACTGGAAGTTTTTAAGAAGAGACTTGACAACTATTTATCTGAAATGGTCTAGGGATTTCTGCCTGAGCAGGGGGTTGGACTAGAAGACCTCTAAGATCCCTTCCAAATCTACCCTATCCTATCCTGTCCTGTCCTATTCTGTCCTGTCCTATCCTATCTTATCCTATCCTATCCTATCCTATCCTATCCTATCCTATCCTATCCTATCCTATCCTATCCTAT
>JAKJMR010018094.1:29011-51675 GCA_024449315.1 Daboia siamensis | reverse complement strand
GGATGGATAGATAGGTAGATGATGGATGGATAGGTAGATTAGATGATTGATGGATGGATGGATAGATGATAGATAGGTAGATAGATGATGGATGGATGGATAGATAGGTAGATGATGGATGGATAGGTGGATAGATGATGGGTGGATGGATAGATAGGTAGATTAGATGATAAGTGATGGATGGATAGCTAGATGGATGGACGGATGGATGGATAAAGAGATGTTAAATGATGGATGGATAGATTGGTAGATAGATATATTAGATGATAGATGATGGATGGATAGGTAGATAGATTAGATGATAGATGTATGTTAGATGATGGATGGATAGATGGATAGATGATGGATGGATAGGTAGATAGATGATGGATGGATGGATAGATAGATGATGGATAGATAGGTAGATGGATGGATGGATAGATAGGTAGATGATGGATGGATAGGTAGATAGATTAGATGATGGATGGATGGATAGATAGGTAGATAGATGATGGATGGATGGATAGATAGGTAGATGATGGATGGATAGGTGGATAGGCAGACAGACAGACAGACAGACTACTGAGGCTTGGATTGAACCGGTAGATTGACAAAGAGAAGCGGAAAAGAAAAAGCCTGAGTTACAATTAGGTTTCCTCTTGTAAAGAAGATTCTTTTTCCATGACCTGAAGCCACTTTGTGGCGTTTCTTAACCTGTTTCTCTCTCCTTCCCTCCACCTCTTCCTGTGTTCCCACAGGCTTTCTTCTAAAATGAAGGTGATCCTGCAAACCAATTTGCTATGCTTCTTTCTTCCCTGACAGATATTTCTTTCAGAGAACTGTTAATTAATTTAAAAAAAAAGCAAAACTGGAGATTTGTAGGGAACATTAACCGCTCAATTATTATTCATGAAGTCCATGGGTGCCTTTAGATTTGGGGTTCAGACACAGAGAAAACTTCACATCGTAGAATTGAGCAACAGAGCGAGACTCATATCTTCGGCAGGGCTGCAACAGGCGAGGGGTGTGAGTCTCCTAATCAAGGCTGCAGACCCTTTCTCAAACCACGAGTTGCACATTCAGGTAGTCCTCAACTTACAACGGTCCATTCAGTGACCGCTCAAAGTTACGTCGGCATTGAAAAATGTGACTGACCGTCGTTTTTCACATTCACGACCTCTGTGGTATCCCACGATCATGTGATCAAAATTCAGATGCTTGGCCACTGATTCATATCTATGACCATTGCTGTGTCCCAAGATCCCCTTTTGCGACCTTCTGACTAGCCAAGTCAATGCGGAAGCCAGGTTCACTTAGCGACGGTGTTGCTGACTTAACTGCAACGAGTCGCTTGACAAATGTGGCGAGAAGGGTCATAAAATGGGGCAAAACCCATTTAACAAATGGTCGGCATCTCTTTACTCTCCTACCATCGGGTAGGAGCTACAGGAGTATAGCCAGCCATACCAACAGGCTGAAGAACAGCTTTTATCCATGGGCTGTTAGGCTCTTGAATGAGAAATAATTTTATAATTTTATGTATGATTGACTTGTGAGCGCAGTGTGTTGTGCAATTAGCTCACATGGTGTAACAAGATGGTGGGTTTGTTGTCTGTGTGAGTTGTGTGTGGGGGGCACGAAGGGAGGCTCAGCCAATCTCAATGTATACATGGTTGAACTCTGAGAATAAAGGTTCATTCAGTTTTACTCAGCAACACCTTGAGCTACAGATATTCTTCACTGTTGCAAGCTATTGTGTTTGCTTGTTTAGATACATCATCAAGAATCTTGTAGATTGAGCACACTGTAAATTCTGCAATTCGGTCAATCCATCAAGTTTGGCATTTGAGCAAGCAGGTGGAAGACGCCATAAATCTTCATCGCCCTTTTGTTCTTTACAGAATGCAGGTGTGCCACAATTTAGGACCTGCAACTTGCAAGAACACTTTCCCAACAAGCATATCTCACAAAGCACATCCTCTACATCCCCCCCCCCCCGCTTTATCCTGTGCCATTCCCTTGGTGGTCCATCACCTGCCTCACTTTGTGACGGTGACAAGGCCAAAAACTGCCTTTGATTTGGTTCCCGGATACCTGCCTTTAAAACACTGCCGTGCAGGGAATCCTCGACGTTCGACTGTAGTGGGGCTTGCCCATTACCGTCGTATGTTGCCCATTACCGTCGTAAATGCTGCGTTTGTTAACTAAACCCACTGCTAAGTGGCTGGTCATAAGTTGAGACTACCTGCAGTTTTTTTTTTTTTTTTTTTTAATCTGGACCAGATTGAGGCGACTAAGGTTTGAGCTTTAGTTAGTGTAGGGAAGGGATTTGATTTTAAAGGTGCTTTTATATCAAAGACTGATTTGAATCCTAATATTAGAGAAGGATAGAAGTGAAAGAGGGAATGTAGCTGTAATATATTTTGTTACTACAGCCATTCTAATAAAAAGAGTTTTAGGCCCATGTGACATTGGTTTCCTAAACTGGTCTACCCTGTATGGGTGAGAGTAGGTCACTATTGACTACTTCATTATAACAATTTAACTCTTTCCCTTGAGTGAAGTTTCATTATATTGTCTTGCTGGATTGTCATTAATCGCCCAGAATACAGAATAATCCTTAATTTACAATCATTCATTTAGTGACTATTTAAAGTTACAACGGCAGTGAAAAAAGTGACGGTTGCAGTATCTCGGGACCATGTGATCACTTTTTGCTTGACCTTCTGACAAGCAAACGTCAGTGGCCAAGCTAAGAGTCCACAGGGCTTTGTGTCAAGGTAATAATTTAACAGCTAACCAGCTTATGTAATGTGAGGTGTATGATGTAATGTTGGGAATGACTCAGCAGGGTCTATGTCTCTTTAAGAGCCAGCAGGGTCTCTGTACCTTTAAGAGCCTTTGTATAAAAGGAAGGCTCTGCTGCTGTGTACTCTCTGTTCCGTTTCCCGCTGTAATTGTGGTTTGTTGGATCCTGCTGTATTAACACGTGTATGTATATTGTTCCTGGTGTATGATATTGTAGATAGTGTAAGATAAACCACCATTTAATACAAACCACTGTTTAATGTGTTTACTTCTGGGTTATCTCAGTGCAACAAGACTGCATATGCTCTGACACTTGGATGGCATAATCAATCAATACAGGTGGTCCTCAACTTACAACAGTTCACTTAGTGACTGTTTGAAGTCACAACAGCACTGAAAAAAATAACTTGTAAACGTTTTTTGCACCTTCAACTGTTGCAGCATCCCCATGGTCACATGATCAAAATTGGGACGCTTGGCAACTGACTCATATTTATAACGGCTGTGGTGTCCCAGGATCATGTGATCTCCTTTTGCGACCTCCTGACAAGCAAAGTCAACGGGTAAAACCAGAGTCACCTAACAGCCGTGTTACTGACTTAACAGTAGCAGTGACTCACTTAACAACCGTGGCAAGAAAGGTCATGAAATGGGGCAGAGCTCACTTAACAACTGTCTCGCTTAGCAACAGAAGTTTTGGGCTCAATTGTGATCATATGTTGAGGACTACCTGTAACGCTTGCAAGATGGGGAGCCAAACAAACAAACCCAACAAATTAATTTTAAAAAAAATTCAGCCTCATTTATCTATAAATAAAGGACTGGGTAAGTTTTCCTTGAAGGGACGTGGTGGCTCAGTGGGTTAGGACGCTGAGCTTGTCGATCAGAAGGTCGGCAGTTTGGTGGGTCGAATCCCGAGTGCCGCATAACAGAGTGAGCACCTGTTAGTCGTCCCAGCTTCTGCCCACCTAGCAGTTCGAAAGCACGTAAAAATGCAAGTAGAAAAATAGGGACCACTACAGTGGGAAGGTAACAGTGTTCCGTGTGCCTTTGGCGTCTAGTCATGCCGGCCACATGACCACGGAGACGTCCTCGGTCAAGCGCTGGCTCTTCGGCTTTGAAACAGAGATGAGCACCGGCCCCTAAAGTTGGAAATGACTAGAATGCATGTGCGGGGGAACCTTTACCTTGTTTTCCTTTGGCATCGACTTAACGATGTTTTGCAAAAATCATCATTTATGCTTGTTAATGCAGGTTTAGAAACTTGTTTGACATTTGATGGATATGTGTTTTATGCCATAGATCAGGAGTCTTCAAACTTGGCCCTTTTGTGACTTGGGGACTTTCAGCCATTGTGCCTGGCTGAGGAATTCTGGGAGTTGAAGGGCCAAGTTTGAAGAGCCCTGCCCTAAATCAATAGTTTCTGCCTTCTTTCTGGTTTTATTTCTCTGTTGTTTTTTTTATTAAGTCCGTTATTGGGTTTTCTTGGTTTTCTTTTCATATATTTTGCTTCCCCCCCCTTCTCTCCCTCTTTTGTATTTCTCTCTGTAAAGCAAATAAATAAACACACTTAGAAATATAGCCAAACCTAGATGGTACAGAAGCTTAATAGCTTTCCTGGTTGCAACCCTGGCTAGACGCCATTTCTGCTAATAATTCTGCTTTTAAAGTGTTGTAGTATTTCATTGGAGACATTTGCTGTGTCTTCTGTGGCTCATCTTATTATCTTTTTTTCTCTTTTGGGCAACCTGTGTAAAAATCGCCCTCGGAGGCCTTTGGTTCAGACGCTGCCTAGACTGAAATCTGCTTAGCTTTAATAAAACAGCCAGATTTGAGTGCCCCCCCCCAAGACTATAAAATGATAAGTTTAGCATGATTGCAATGGATTGATGTTCTACTTTGACCCCACTTTCACAATTTATTGTTGTAGAGCCAGAGGGTAAACTTACTAAATTGCTGATCCTGGTTGTAAATTACCAATTTAGGATTTTCCTCCCATCTATGAATTTATATGGAGGGGGTGGGGGGGTTATATCCCTCACCCTCACACCAAATCAGGATGATATTTTGCCCCTCTCGTAAGCAGATACGTGCCTGGCTGGGGAATTAAAAATAAAGTTTAGAACATTTGGATGAGCACGGGTATAATTATTTTTTTTTTTAGAAAAAAAAAATAGCTAAAAAAAGCTCTGATGTAAATTCTGGCAGCACAGGACTTAACATGCCACAATCATTACAAGTGCCATAAATAAAATTTCCTTGTTCTCCCCCTCGGCTTTCTAAATATGGCCTGCAGTCTGTGATCTCCCTTTATTTCATGGAATGACATTCAGCAGGAGATACCGCATTAACCTTTCCAGGAAGCACACAGAAACTGTCCCTTGGCCCTTCGGTATATTCAGAGTCACTCTTCATTCGTCCTGGGCCTGAGTGCTGAAGGATTGATTTTGGCCAGCTGGCCTTTTGTGGCCCTCAAACCTATTTTTAAAAACCAGAAGCATTTAGCGCAGGGGTGTCAAACTCAGGGCCGGGTGGGTGTGGCCTGGGTGGGTGTGGCCTACTGGGTGGGCGTGGCTAGAGTGCGTATGGCATACTGGGTGGGCGTGGCCAGCTCTACCTCGTTCGCATCAAGGGTGCCTATGGGGGCCTGGGCAGGAGTGGGACAGATCTGGGGGTCTCTGGCAGGAGGAGGGTCTCTGGGCCAGGGCCGAGGCAGTGGGGGCCGTTCCCCCACTGTTTCCAGGATGGCTTCGCGGGCCGCATGATACCACTTGGCGGGCCGGATCCGGCCCCCGGGCCTTGTGTTTGACATGTCTGATTTAGCGTGTTAATCAAGAGGGCATTGGTTTAAAGTACACAATGCCTAGGAACAGAAAATTTTAAAAAGTCCTTCCTTCCATGACGTGAGTGGGGCAGGGCTAGCGCTTGCGTGATACTTGCTAGCCCTGTCCCGTTCTTCCGCACGGTGCCCTGTTTCTGCACCTTGAGATGCGATGGCATCCCATTTTTGTGCCCTGAGGTGCGGCGTTGGCCAGTTTACGTGCAGCACAGTGGCGCGGCATCCGTTTTCACACACTGAGGCATGGCAGCATCCCGTTTTCACACCCTATGGTGCAGCAGTGGCCTGTTTTCACGTCCTGAGGTGCGGCAGTGGCCTGTTGTTTGCCCAGCGAGGTGTGGCATCCTGTTTTTGAGCCCCGCGGTGCTATCGCGAGTAGAGGTGTATGCGCGCACTGGCCAGCCTGTCCCGCAGCCTGTTGGCCACCAGCCTACAGCCTACTATCAGGCTGCAGTCTGCAGGTTGGGGACCCCTGATGTAGGGCTTTCAAGGGGGCACCCTGCCCCCCAGGACCTTGAATTGGACCCAGAAGCAAATTGGCAGCCAATATAGCATCTATAAGAGAGGTGATATATCCGCAAATCCAAGCTTGTATAGAACCATTTGGGTCGCTGCATTTTGAACCAATAGAAGCTTTTCAAGGGCAGCCCCATGGAGAGCACAATAATCAAGACAGGAAGTGATGCGGGCATGAATAATCTTGGAGGAATGGCTATTTATCAGGGGTTGTGACTATCAGTTGGCCATCAGGAGAATGGCTGCACGGATTTCTTCCTAGAGTGGGTCTGGAGACGCTCTTTGTAATGTTCCAATTCACTTACGATCCCCTTTTCCAGATCTGAATCTCTCTTCTCCTTGTTTTCTTCTCTTCTCCCCCTTAATCTAGCCAGGTGGTCTTCTTTGAGCTTTAAGAGTAATTGATACCTGCTGAGCACAGTAAAGGAGAGGCTCTAATTGACTTGGAAATGTTTTCCTTTGCCTCCAGCTTGCCACGGATCCTGTGCTACGTGCCGGGGTCCCACAGCAGACAACTGTTCCACCTGCCGAGACCCGTCTCTTGTGTTACTGGAAGGCACGTGCGTGGCTAATTGCGGACAGCGGTTCTACGTTATGGATGGGGTTTGCAAAGGTAAGAGCCACCCCCATTGTGTGCAAAGTCTTTATTTCACCTATAAGCAAGGACAGCTGTTGAGATCCATGCAGCTGTTTACCCCATAGGGGGGGGGGGAAGGGTGATAATCTTGGCTGTGTGTGTGTGTGTGTAAGCTTTCCCCCTCCCTCCATTGCTGTTGAGAGTACAGGTAGTCCTTGATTTATGACCGCAACTGAGCCCCAAATTTCTGTTGCTTAAGTGAGACATTGGCTAAGTGAGCTTTGTGCTCCATTTTACGACCTTTTGGGCCTCAGTGGTTAAGTGAATCGTGGCAGTGAGCCTGGCTTCTCCATTGACTTTGCTTGTCAGAAGATCGCAGAAAGGGATCACGTGACCCCGGGACACTGCAACCATCATGAAATATGTGTCAGTTACCAAGCATCTGAATTGTCATCACGGGACCACGGGGATGCTGCAAAGGTTATGGTCCTTCAGTTGCTTTTTTCAGTGCCGTTGTAACTTTGAACGGTCGCTAAATGAACTGTTGTAAGTCGAGGACTACCTGTATGTGTGTATGTGAGTGTCTGTGGAAGAGAGAAAGCAACAAACGCACAAAATATATGAAACCACCCTTTTTTGAAGAGTTTTTCATAGTGCCTCCGATCTCTTCACAGCAGACTCGCCCACTTCCTCGTTGCCTCAGGGTGAGGCATTCCTTTAACTTCATAGTCACTCTTCTGAGGGAAAACTTTGTTTAACCAGACAGCAAACATAATAATATCTGGAGTTAAGGGTGGATTTATTAGCAGAAGAGGGCCACACCTGCTAGCTTAAATATTTGGTGTTAAACGCCGCTCCTTTTCAAGCCCTCTTGGGGAATTTTAATAGAGGCAGAACCATTTGGGACTCACCCTCATACAGCATCAATGAAAGGATAAATGAATTCCCCCCCCTCCATACATTCCAGCAGCGCCCAGTACAAGTAGTCCTCAAACCTATGACCACAACTGAGCCCAAAATTTCTGCTGCTAAGCAAGACAGTTATTGAGTCAGTTTTCTTGGCACGGTTGTTAACTGAATCATGGCAGTGGCTAAGTCAGTTACACGGTTGTTAAGTGAATCTGGCTTCCCCACTGATTTTGCTCATCAGAAAGTTGCAGTAGGTGATCACATGACCCTGGGACCGGCAACCGTCATAAATAGGAGTCAGTTGCCAAGGGATGCTGGAACAGTCTTAACTGCAAAAAACGGTCCCAAGTCACTTTTTTCAGTGCCGTTGTAACTTCAAATGGCCACTAAACAAATGGTTGTAATTCAAGGACTATCTGTGATGGAGGGTGTGTGTGTGTGTGTGTGTGTGTGTGTGTGTGTGTGTGTGTGTATGTGTATACATACATAAAATATAAAGAAGTGCCTGTGATTGCACAGTTGAAACCCTGCTCCTTTGTTTGTGTGTGTTGCAGGTGTAACACAAATATAAAAATAGGAACCGGGGTTTGATTAAGGGCTGTGGCTGCCCTCTTAATGTTCGTTTAAGCTTCCCACTCCTACTGAAGACACTCCAGCCTTTATATTCCTTAGCTTACCTGTAAGGATCCCAGCAAGAAATGCTGATTCAGATGTAAGACTGCCCCTTACCTTTGCCTCCCTAGAGGAACTGTTCTGAGCCTTTTTTTTTACGTTTGTTGAGGCTTGAAATCAGGTCCTGTCCCCAGCGGTTGTAAAAATACACTAAAATAGGTGAAATGATGTTAAGAATTTGCAATGCACGTTAAAAAAAACACACCAGAGCTTTGCAGCTATTATTTTGATTTTTTTTAATCCCCTCCAGATGTTCCTAAGAAAGATAAGGGTAAAGGTTCCCCCGCACATGTGTGCTAGTCATTTCCAACTTTAGGGGCCGGTGCTCATCTTCGTTTCAAAGCCGAAGAGCCAGCGCTTGACCGAGGACGTCTCCGTGGTCATGTGGCCGGCATGACTAGACGCCAAAGGCGCACGGAACACTGTGACCTTCCCGCCGTAGTGGTCCCTATTTTTCTACTTGCATTTTTATGTGCTTTCGAACTGCTAGGTTGGCAGAAGCTGGGACGGGTAACAGGTGCTCACTCTGCTACGTGGCACTCGGGATTCGACCTGCCAAACTGCCGACCTTCTGATCGACAAGCTCAGCGTCCTAACCCACTGAGCCACCGCATCCCTTAGATGTTCCTAGTTTTCTTCTAAATATGCTTCGAGCACCACCACCCTCCAAAGCAATTGGGGTAGTATCTGGGAACTACAGTACATAAGGGGCCAGTGATACAATGAGTGCCTTATACCTCTTAGAAGCTTTAAAGTGCCCATTTTGTCTCTTTATTCCCAATCCCCCATCCCAGAGTATTTTGGTTTGGTTCACTTTTGGAGGCCATGTGCAGCCGTGAACTAGCCAAGGTTATTTTAAATTTTAAAACGTGGCCCTTGGCTGCAAAAACAAACGAAATATTGCTTCCTCCCTTTGAATATACGGCTAGTCCTTCTTTAGTGACCACAATTGGGATTGGCAATTTCATTAAGAGAAATTCATTAAGCAGTTATTGTCACTTTTGGCATACAAGCTTGATAGTAAAGTAAAGTAAAAGTGGGAGGGAGGGAGGAAGGGAGGGAGGGAGGAAGGAAGGAAGGAAGGAAGGAAGGAAGGAAGGAAGGAAGGAAGGAAAAAAAAACTACAACTGTCCTTATGATCCTCCTACAACTTTGCTTTACAGATCTGCGAAAGTTGTCAGTGCAGGCGATTAGAAAGTTACTTTTTTAATCATCATCATAATTGCAGACTTTTGCTAAGCAAGTCAGGTGCTTAATGAGGACTACCTATATAGCTCCTGAAAATAATGTTTTTAAATAAATCAGTTTTGCATCATCCAAGTCAATGCATCATTCAGGCTGCTGGGCATTCATAGTGGTCTTACTCTGAGGGGGCAAAACTTTCCCATCTGCCCCTGCCCTCCAGCACTTTTTTACCTCCACAATTTGCCTACAGGGGAAATAGGTCGACAGACGATGCCATAGCTACTGCTTTATACTCTGTAGCAAGTCATCTCGAGAGACCTGGAAGTTACGTCAGGATGCTTTTTGTTCACTACAGCTCGGCTTTCAACACCATTTTGCCGAGCATTCTCATTGAGAAGCTGACTGACTTGAAATTCTCCCCCGCTATCTGTGATTGATTCAAGACTTTCTTAGGGATCGGTTACAAACAGTGAGGGTCGGATCTGCTTTGTCTACCCCCCTGAAGCTTTGCACCGGCACGCCACAGGGCTGTGTGCTTAGCCCCTACCCGTACTCTTTATACACTTATGATTGTGTATCATCTGACCCATCCACTGCGATAATCAAGTTCGCAGATGATACAACTGTGGTTGGGTCTTATTACAGGTGGGGATGAGACAGCATATAGGGCGGAGGTACAAAAACTATCCATATGGTGTAGTAACAACAACTTGCACCTAAACATCGGCAAGACGAAAGAGATGGTGTTAGACTTCCAGAAAAAAAAGGAGGAACCTGCCCCACTTTACATCGGGGAGGACTGTGTGGAGAGAGTTTCCTCCTTTAAATTTCTGGGAGTCTACCTCTGTGAAGATCTGACCTGGAAAGTTAACACAACCCAGGTGTCTAGAAAGGCCCAACAGAGGCTTCACTTTCTTAGGATCTTGCGCAAGAACAGGGTAGAACAACGGCTAATGACCCTCTTTTACCGGTCTACAATAGAGAGCGTCCTCTCATATGGTATCGTGGTTTGGAATGCTGGTCTGACAGCCGCGGACAGGAAAGTATTACAGAGGGTGGTGAGCACAGCACAAGACATTGTGGGCTGTTCCCTGACACCACTGGATGATCTCGCCAGGGCTCGTTGCCTTGGAAGAGTGAGGAAGATTCTCAGGGATGACTCACACCCTGGATGGTATCTCTTTACTCTCCTACCATCCGGTAGGAGATACAGGGATATAGCCAGCCGTATCAACAGGCTGAAAAATAGCTTTTATCCGTGGGCTGTTAGGCTTTTAAATGGGATATAATCTCTGTGAACTTATGCAGAATTGACTTGGGAGGCCGGTGTGTGGTGTAGTTGGTTCACATGGTGTGGTAGGATGGAGGGTTTGTTGTCACTGTGTGTTGGGGGGAGAGAGCACAGGGGGAGGCTCAGCTAAACTCAATGTACACATGTTGTACTTTGACAATAAAGGTTTATTTATTTATTTATTTTATTTAAGAGAGAAGTGGGCAGGGATTCTGTCTAGCCGAGGATGAAGCGCTGTGGAGAAGAAGGTCCTTGAACCAAATTCCAAAGGCATAGGAATTCCATATCTTGCTCCACATATCTCCTTTTTTTTTTACAGCTCTTTAGCCATGAGAGGAAGCTGTCAAATGTGGTTGATCAAGCAACACTGGGGATGGGATGCCTTTCCCCCTTTTCGAAACCCTTCAAGTTTAAATTCTCTGCGGTAGTCCAGTAACTAATCCATTGCTTCTGCCCATATTCCTAACTCGGATGACACCAAAATGTGCGTTGTGACCTTATGACCTAATGACCGGCTGTTATCTACTTGCTCAGCAATTGCAAGGAACAATGTGCACCACCGCATTGCAGCATGCATTCTAGTGCTTCCCCCCCCCTTCTGCCTCTGTCCACCGAGAGCCTGGACTTTTCTCCTTCCTCTCTTGGTAAACTCAACGGCCTAATTCAGGGGTGTGAAACTGCCGGCCCGCGGGCTGGATTCGTCATGCCAAAACCGCACCCACCCCATTGCCGACAATGGGGGAAAAAATTGTGATACATTGCAACACGTGACGTGACGTTGCGAGTTTGACACCCCTGCCCTAATTGGTGTGAGGGGTCCTTGGTGCTCTCTTGAGCTTGGTTATTTCCTTGCAGACGTTTTGTTACCCAAGCTAGGTAACATTATCGATGCACTGATGACGTTACCTGGTTTGCTTAACGAAACGTCTGCAGGAAAACAACCAAGCTCAAAAGGCACCAAGGGCCTCTCATGTCAGAGCATGCGCAGTTTTATTCTGCTGAGATAACGCAGGAGTAAACATAGTAAACAGTGGTCTATATTAAGTGGTGGTTTATCATGCACTATCTACAATATCGTACACCAGAAACAATACACATACCTGTGTTAATACAGCACTGTCTAACACACAGCAGTTACAGCAGAAAACAGAAAAGAGAGGACACGTCTGCTGAGCCTTCCCTTTTATAGAAAGCTCTTAAAGGGACACAGACCCAGCTGGCTGTTAAAGGGACTTAGATCCTGCTGAGTCATTCTCATCATTACATCATACATCTTACACCAGTTGGTTAGCTTCTAAATCAGGGATGTCAAACTGCCAGCCTGCGGGCCAATTGCATCATGCCGAAACTGCGCCCATCCCATTGCCAGCAATGGGGGGAAAGTCGCAATACGTTGCAACACGTTCCGTGATGTAGCGGGTTTGATACCCCTGTTCTAAACCATTACCTTGACATCTCGTTTCAACGCCTAGCTACAAATATTCTCCTTCATCTAAGTGGAATGCAACGGCTCAACAGCTAAAAAGCTGGAATGCTGAGAGCCTGGGTTCAAGACCCAAGTACTGCATGATGGGATGGCTCAGTAGTTAAAGATGCTGAGCTTGTCAGCCAGAAGGTTGACAGCCTGGGTTCAAGACCTGAGCTCTGCACAGTGGGGAAAGCTCCTGTTCCTTGCCGCTGCTCCCGCCCACCTAGCAGTTCAAAAGCATGCAAGTGCGAGCAGATAAATAGGTACCATTTCAGTGGGAAGATAACAGTGTTCTGTGTGCCGGCCACATGACCCTGGAAGTGTCTTCGGACAACACTGGATCCCTTGGCGAAGAAATGGAGATGAGCACCCCCCCACACCCCCAGAGTCAGACATGAGTGGAAAGGGAAAACCTTGACTTTCACTTATTGGTAATTGGAGTCTCCTCTTTACCAGCTTGCCATGAAGGGTGTGAAATATGTTATCCGGACCCACTGAGATGTTTATCCTGTGCTTCAGACCGTGTTCTGCTTGATGGTAACTGCATGTCAGAATGTCCCTATGGCTACTATGCAGATGGTTCTCACAAATGCAGAGGTAAGATTCTTGGGTTTTTGTTGTAAATAGGTTGGAGCACTGAATAAATTGAGTTATTGCTCAATTTCAGTTCCTAGCAGTTCATCATCATCATCATCATCATCATAAAAAGTTGGAAGGGACCTTGGAGGTCATCTAGTCCAACCCCCTGCTCAGGCAGGAAACCCTATACCATTTTAGACAAATGGCTGTCTCCTTACAAACTTCCAGTGTTGGAGCACTCACAGCTTCTGGAGGCTGGTTCTTCCACTGGTTAATTGTTTTCACTGTCAGGAAATTTCTCCTTAACTCTAGACTGCTTCTCTCCCTGATTAGTTTCCATCTGTTGCTTCTTGTCCTGCCTTCGGGTGCTATGGAGAATAGCTTGACTCCCTCTTCTTTGGGGCAGCTCCTGAGATACTTGAACACTGCTATCATGTCACCCCTCATCCTTCTCTTCATTAAACTAGACATACCCAATTCCAGCAACCGTTCTTTATGTTTTAGCCTCCAGTCCCCTGATCATCTTTGTTGCTCTTCACTGCACTCTTTCTAGAGTCTCAATATCTTTTTTAATCGGGGTGACCAACACTGGATGCAGTATTTCAAGTGTGGCCTTACCAATTCATTGTAAAGTGGTGTCAATACTTCACGCGATCTTGATTCTATCCCTCTGTTAATGCATCCTAGCACTGTGTTGGCTTTTTTGGCAGCTGCAGCACACGGCTGGCTCATATTGAAGTGATTGTCCACTAGGACTCCGAGATTCCACTCACAGTTGCTACTATTGAGAAGGTACCACCTATACTATACCTTCTGGTTTAGTATACAAGGAGTCCATTAGCAATAGATGTTTTGAGCTCAATTTTGATCATGAGGCGAGGACTACATGTATATATATGTTTGTGTGTATGTATGCATCATATATATACAATCACTTCAATATGAGCCAGCAGTGTGCTGCAGCTGCCAAAAAAGCCAACACAGTGCTAGGCTGCATTAACAGAGGGATAGAATCAAGATCACGTGAAGTGTTAATACCCCTTTACAGTGCTTTGGTAAGGCCACACCTGGAATACTGCATCCAATTTTGGTCACCACGATGTAAAAAAGATGTCGAGACTCTAGAAAGGGTACAGAAAAGAGCAACAAAGATGATTGGGGGACTCGAGGCTAAAACATATAGGGAACGGTTGCTGGAATTGGGTATGTCTAGTTTAATGAAGAGAAGGACGAGGGGGGTGACATGATAGCCAGGTTCCAATATCTCAGGGGCTGCCATAAAGTGGAGGGACTCAAGATACACTCCAAAGCACCTGAAGGCAGGACAAGAAGCAACAGATGGAAACTAGTCAAGGAGAGAAGCAACCTAGAACTAAGGAGAAACTTCCTGACAGTTAGAACAATTAACCAGTGGAACAACCTGCCTCCAGAAGCTGTGAATGCTCCAACACTGGAAGTTTTAAAGAAGGGACTGGACAGCCATTTGCCTGACATGGTATAGGGTTTCCTGCCTGAGCAGGGTGTTGGACTAGATGACCTCCAAGGTCTCTTCCAACTTCTTCTTTATATATATATCTCTATATCTCTATATCTATATCTATCTATCTATCTATCTATCTATCTATCTATCTATCTATCTATTTATCTATCTATTCATCCATCTATCCATCCATCCATCATCTCTCATTCTTCATTCATCCCATCATCTATCTATCCATCATCTGTCTCTTATCTATCCATCCATCATCCACAGGAACAATTACAGATGTTGATGTGATATTACTGGAATGTGCAAGATTAATTTACCTCCCTTTTCTCCCATTTTGAGATGGGGATTTAATCATAACACCTGTGTTAATCCTATCAGAAGTCACTCTTTTTACTATTGACAGAAAGAGAGGGAATGGCATGGTGGCTTAGTGGTGAAGATGCTCGCTTCTCACTCGGAAGGTTGAGAGTTCAATCCTAGGTAGCGGCAGATGTTTCTCTCTCAGGGCACAAAGAAAAAATATCTGCTGTGAATTCCGTGTGGTGTCAGGAAGGGCATCTGGCTAGTAAATGCTCAGCTCCATCCAGTCACTCTGATTCTACCCCAAATTAAGGGATTATAAACACAATAAAAAGGGAAAATTATTGACAGAAAGAGAACAAATTTGGTGTAATACTCTTGAGTTCTAGTCTTGCTTGAGGCACAAAGCCAGCTGGTTGATCTTGGGCCAGCCCCTCTTTCTCATCCCTAGGAAACAGGTAATGGCAAACCACTTCTGAAGACCTTGCCAAGGAAATTGCAGGGGATTGCCCAGGCAACTGCCAGGAGACAAGACTGACTTGCAGGCACTTAATAAATACGCAAACTGGACAGAAGGCATGGAAGAGTTAGTTTTACTGGCCATTTTTGATCCAATTTCAACTGCCTGATTTGGGACAAGGGTGTCTCAGGCTGCCAAAGAGGCTATATACAATCAGGGGCTGAAAAGCTGCCTCGTGGGGATATTTTATTTCTGATTTTCCTGCCTCAAGCAGAGGTGTGAATTATTTGGTCTGCAGACTCTTCTGCAGTCTATACAGCTGTGATCTGCTAGTCTCAGCAGCCTTCCTCCTCACTCCATTTTCCCCCAATCTATATAATAAGCAAATTTGTTGCTGTGGTACATATTCTGGGTACCAGTGCTGAACTGGTGCTTTTAAGAGAGAATGCGATGTGGTGTTGTTAACCAAAAACCCTTGAGCACAACAAAAGAGTTCAGAGCTGCCTTTGAACGGGCTTTGCTTCCAATGAATGTCAGGACAATCTAAACCATTTGGGGGGGGGGGGGGGGGGGGAAACAACCACTTTTTAATTAGCACTTCACGTGAAGATAGTTTATTAGCCTGCTCAGGGAGATGTTGCGGACTCGGAAGTTATCCGGATCTGCAGAATTCCATTTTTCAAAGTGATTAGTATGAAGGCTGCTTCAGATTTGGAGCTCAGGGGTGTGAGTGTGTTTGTGCGTGTATGTGTGTGCGTGTGAGAGAGAAGAGACAATATAGCACCAGTATGAGACACTTTAACACAGCCGTCTTTTCCTGAGATTGTACAGCTGCTGTAATGGACAACCATGTGATCCGAGGAAGAGATGCGGCTGCTTTAAAGAGTGTGAGATAATGGCTTTGGCTGCACTCCTATATGCTGTAAAGCAGAGGTCCCCAACCTTTCTCAGTTGACCGAAGGGAAAGGGAGGGGGAAACATTTTATGTGCACACGTGCGCAAACGGGTCTGCGAGCGTGTGCGTGATGCAAACAGGGCAGTATTAATGCCTGCACGATGCAAATGTGACACTCGCTAGCCCTGCCATGTTTTTGCCATGCGGTTTCCCGTTTTCATCTCAGCCGTGGCACTAGCACAACTGGGGGTGAGTGCACGCACTGGTCAGCCTGATCCGTGGCCTGGTGCCCACCAGGCCACAGCCCACAGGTTGGGGACCCTTGCTGTAAAGCAACTTCTTGGAACTAAATCCTCAGTACAATGATACCGCGGTATTCGACGTGAATCGATTCTGGGAAGCATGAGTACTAAAAACTAAAAATGCCAAACAAACCAGGTAATTTACCACACAACCCTTTGTTTTGGCCAAGAAGACCTTTCTGTCTGTCCTTTTTCCTACGTCAGCCACCTTTCCAGCATGGCTGATTTCCTGTCTGCCCTCTGCGGCCGTCCCCCTCTTCCCTTTGCAGCATGTTGAATACCAAAGAAGCAACCAGTACAACATTTTTGCATCCAATTGTATCGGGTACCAAATTCGACAAGTTTTGAAGCAGTCAAATACCCGAGGTACCATTGTATTATACAGCTACAGTCTACAGTGAAAATCCTACAGAATATTTCCACTTCACGGCAATGTATCAAATAATAATTCTCCGCACCCACCTACTCTTACATTCTCTATATTAGAAGAGCAACCCACAAGCCACCTCTAGCTGTCATCAGCCGTCAGATTACCTCGGTTTTAAAAAGCCCAAGAACACATTTATGTTTTCGGCAGCCTTCCTTTCTGCATCAGAAAAAAAAAGTCTCAAATTTCCTCTAAATCAACTACAAAACCATCTTTTTTTTTCTTTGCGGTAGGCTGCCCTGAAACCCAAATTGGTGTTGGGGTGCTCGAGAAATTCAACCCCAGCTCGTTCTCCGTGTTAAACGACTGAAGCGTCACCCTTCGCACAATTTGAATTTCTCTTTTTTTCACTATCAGCCTGGGACAGAACAGATCTTTGCTCACCTTTGCAAATCCTGCCTTCGTTGCTGTAGAACTGGGCCCTGCACTGAGATAAGCAGATGCCAACGGGCCTCTCCTCAAGGCTGGTGTCTGGTTGAAGGTTCTCCTCGGGGTTCATGCACTGCGTACAGTGTGAACGTTCTGGGCCAACACATGCCCTGCAGGATGAATGGCAACCTGCAGAAGAAGAGTCGGAAACCAAACAGGACAGCTACAGACTCCAACAGAGAGTTAAGACTGCAGAGAGAACAAATGTAACCAGGCTGCCTTCCACACAGAAGACCTGGGCATTTTATTGCGTAGTAGTGCATAGGTCAGAAGGAGGGCTGAGAAGTTTATCTACAGACCCCTCACATCCTGGACATAAAATGTTTCAACTCATCACCTCAGGACGGTGAGATAGACAGACAGATGGAGGGACAGACAGAGAGTGGATGGATGGATGGATGGATGGATGGATGGATGGATACAGAGAGATAGACAGACAGATAATCTTTATCGTCATTACTGTGGGCACACTGGCACACATTAAAAATGAAATTCTGTTGCTTGCTCTCAGAAAGTGTACACATACACAACACACATATAAACATGCTATATATAACATACTGTATGTATATACCTACACCCTTACATATAAATACATATAAATATTAATCACTGTCCATCTTGAATACGTAGCAGAAGGGCGTTACATGTCAAAACAACTAGACAGAGCGACAATTTTTTCCCCCTCAGACCATCACTCTGCTAATCATCTAATTCTCACAGTGCTATCTAATGTCTCTGTGTATTTATCATATATCATGGCTGTATTATTATTATTTATCTTTCTTATTATTTTTTACTCTTCTCCCCTCATTGGTGGTGGTAGTATTATTATTATTATTGTTGTTGTTGTTGTTATTATTATTATTATTATTGTTGTTGTTGTTGTTGTTGTTGTTTTGTTGTTGTTGTTGTTGTTGTTGTTATTATTATTATTATTATTATTTTATTTACTGAGTGTTTCTGCACCAGAGACAAATTCCTTGTGTGTCTAATCGCCGTTGGCCAAATAAAATACTCAATTCAATCTCAAAGGTGCTTTTTCAAAAGGCAACTGGACTGTATTTTTTCCTTGTGGAAGACATTTCGCTTCTCATCCAAGAAGCTTTTTCAGTTCTGAAGGAAAGGAATAGAGAAAAATAAAACAGTCCAGTGGCCTTTTGAAAAAGCACCTTTGAGGCAGCCATGATCTGGATGACTGAGAATCTCCACAGACATATTCGATACAATGTGAAATTCACCTTAAATGAAGCTCTCTCTGTGGGAGAAAAGAGATGGCTTCTCTTTTGGGAGACACCCTAGATCAGGGGTGTCAAACTGCCGGCCCTCGGGCTGGACACGTCATGACGAAACGGCGCCCACCCCATCGCCGGCAATGGGGAAAAAGCTCCACTACGTCGCGGGTTTCACATGTCTGCCCTAGATCCATATTCAATGCCCAATCTCAATGCCTTCCACATATACTGAGTTCAACTTCCACAATTCCGTCAGCTTGGCCATTCTTAGGAATCTTGGGAGTTGAAGTTTACCCATCTGGAAGGTACTTAGATCGTATCTAAGCTAGTTTTTTCACGCAGTGAAATGATGTCGGCTATAGGAGATGACTACGCTGAGCCCAAGGGACGGGTGAAATACATCATCAGTCTTCAATCTCTTCGTGCCCATAAGAGATCTAAGTCCAGCCAACCTTGAATTCCGTTGACTCTTATCTACCTCCGTTAGTAGTTCAGATTCTTGTAGCTGAGCATTAGCATGTAATAAATCTATATTCAAGTAAATTTTATTTGTCATCTCAATAATTCACCAATTATTAGAAAAATATCTTTTGTTATATCCTTCCAAATTATATAATATAAATCAATTCTAATAGCCAAGTTTCCTTTCCCTTAGACACCTAAAAGTTAAATATAAAGTCAATTTATATCTATATCATTACAACAAATATATTCTATATGTCATCTTAATAGTTCATCAATTATTAAAATAATGTCTTTTATTATATCATTCCAAATTCTATAATATAGTTCAGAGTTATATTCTAATAGCTTAATTTTGTTTTCCCTTCTTAACAATCTAAAACCTAAATATAGAATCAGTTTATATTTTTTAAAGAGTCCCCTTGTTCATTGAAATGAACAATGTAAGTTCTGTAGACAGGATAATTACTTTTTATTGAAATAGGGAAATGTGGGTTACTCGAAAATTAAGTTTTCTTTTATATATCACAGGCTATTCTAGGATATTTTATTGAAATTAGGTCAAACTTAAAAACAGGATACGGATACGTATAAGTGAAAATATATTCAAAATTCTTCTAATTGATTATGTCACAACAAATCTATATTCAATTGAACTGCCTGGATTGCTGTGCTTGACATTGGCAGCTGTTTTCTCCCCTCTCCTTCCAGCACTCTTCTCATGGCCCATCAACATTCTCCACATCACACAACCATTTCTTTTTAGGGGGTGTCACTGAACCCCGGGAGACATTTTCTAAGAAGTTGTTTCAAGACAACTTGTCCAAAAGTGGCTGATCTGAAAAAGCCCCTACAACAGGGCTTTTCAACCTTTTCAGCCATTCTACCACTTTTAGGATATGGCAACATCCGAGTACCACCAGTCGCCTAACAAGGTGTCAAAAACTTGATGACCAAAAAAAAAAAAAAAGGAAAAAAGTGATGAAGTATAGGTAGTACTTGACTTACAACAATTCGCTTAGTGACTGTTTCAAGTTACAATGGCACTGAAAAAGTGCCCCCCAAGCCACAGCCGAGCAAGACACCTGCCTGCCCACCCACCCGGCAGCGCTCTTCCTCCTGTCGGAGGTTTTCATTGTTGTGAATATTTACGTTGAGGATTGGCAGCAGGGGTGGGGTGGGGGTTTGTTTGGTTTTTATTTTCCCCCCTCTGCTGGGTGGTTTTGGTCACTTCACTTCACATGACCCTGGGACACTGTGACCATCATAAATATGAATCAATTGCCAAGCATTTGAATGTAAATCACAAGACCCTGGAGATGCTGCAACATTCCAGCTGATCGGCGCTTCTTCTGGAGCTCGGTGCTGATCCTGGCGCTTCTGCTGAGCCCTGACAGCCCTGCAGCTCCAGCCATCTCTCCCTCAGGCTTCTGCGGTGCTGCCACGGTTTCAGCTCATTCCCCTTCCCCGCTAACACTTTTCTAGGGTGGCCACGTACCACCTGCCAGGTGCCAATGTACCACAGGTGGTACCCGTACCACTGGTTGAAAAGCCCTGCGCTAAAAGATTTCAGGAGGAACAAAAAACTTTCCAAACGTTGGAACCGCAGGAGAAGAGGAACGGGAGAGATTTTACTCGTTGACTACAGAGAGAGGGAAATCTGGGTTACCTTGACAGAGGTTGTGGTGCTGATAAAAGCCCTCTCCACAAGCGAGGAGACACTGGCCCTGGCGGAAAGCTTGGGGTAAGGAACAGGAGGTGCACTGGGTGGACAAAGGTCCCGTGCAGCTGGCACACGAACTGTGGCAAACTGGGAACGAAGACAGAAAGAAAATGTCAATCAAACTTTTCACGATTTGAATCTGAGAGCATTGTACCCATTGTACCGCTTTTAGGATATGGCAACATCCAAGTATCAACAGTCGCCTAACAAGATGTCAAAAACTTGATGACCAAAAAAAAAAAAAAAAGGAAAAAAGTGAGGACATACAGGTAGTCAGTCCTCGACTTACAACAGTTCGCTTAGTGACTGTTCGAAGTTACAATGGCACTGAAAAAAGTGCCCGCCAAGCCACAGCCGAGCAAGACACCTGCCTACCCACCCGGCAGCGCTCTTCCTCCTGTCTGAGGTTTTCATTGTTGTGAGCATTTCTGTTGAGGATTGGCAGCGGGGGTGGGGTGGGGGTGGGGGTGTTTGGTTTTTATTCCCCCCCCCATCTGCTGGGTAGTTGCAGCAGGTGTGGGTCACTTCACATGACTCTGGGATACTGTGAGCATCATAAATATGAATCAGTTGCCAAGCATCGGAATGTAAATCACAAGACGCTGGAGATGCTGCAACATTCCAGCTGATCGGCGCTTCTTCTGGGCTCAGCAGAAGCACCAGGATCAGCACCGAGGTCCAACTGGAGCCTGGCGCTGATCCTGGCGCTTCCGCTGAGCCCTGAGAGCCCTGCAGCTCCAGCTGTCTCTCGCTCGAGCTGCAGGACAGGCTGGCCAGCATGTGCCACCGCACCTCGTGGGGGTGGGGGTGGAAAGGTACGACGATGCCACGCTGCAGGCGCAAAAACAGACACCACTGTGCTGCACAAGAATGGGGCAGGTCTAAAGATTATCACGCAAGTGTTAGCCCCAACCCATTTGTGTCATGTGTGTGCTCGTGGCCTTGTGCGTGCGCATGCACATGCGCATGCACTCGCACATCTGCATGTAAAATGTTTCCCCCTCCCTTTCCTTCCTGTCCGCTAACAGAGAAAGGTTGGTGGCTTCTGTTCTAGTCCAACCAGCCAGTCAAGATCGAACTGCTTGTAGCGGGGCAGAGTTGGCCTGCAGTACCGCCTTCTAACCACTGCCTTACTATGGCTCTTGTGTATGGATTGGCTCCTGCAGAAAGCTCCCTCCAACCTCTATTCCTGTATCCAATGCTATTGAACCAGACAACATGCCAGAAGACTCCTGTTTAGAAGCAGCGCATCAGTATTCCAGAAAGACTTCAGCAGCTGATTTAAGCAAAAGATCTATTTGTTATGCAAAACAACAACACTAAACAGCAAGCCAGCTTGTTTTTAAATAAGATTTCCTACTCCCTGACCATTTAATACTAGCGCTGATTTCAATGAAACTAAAAAGCAAGAATCATGTAAAGTCTTCACAAAATTATATACAGATAGATAGATAGATAGATAGATAGATAGATAGATAGATAGATAGAGATAGAGATGATGGATGGAGAGATGATGGATAGAGAATAGATGGATGGATAGATGATTGATGGATAGATGGATGGATGGATGGATAGATAGATATAGATCAGACATGTCAAACACAAGGCCCGGGGACCAGATCCGGCCCACGAAGTGGTTTCATGCGGCCCGCAAAGCCATCCTGGAAACAGTGACGGAATGGCCCCCACTGCCTTGGCCCTGGCCCAGAGACCCTCCTCCTGCCAGAGACCCTCAGATCTGTCCCTCTCCTGCCCAGGCCCCCATAGGGACCCTTGATGCCAATGATGTAGAGCTGGCCACGCCCACCCAGTAGGCCATATGCACTCTAGCCACGCCCACCCAGTAGGCCACACCCACCCTGGTCATACCCACCCGGCCCCCTGAGGGCAACCGCAATGCTGATGCGGCCCACAATGAAATTGAGTTTGACACCCCTGATATAGATGATGGAGAGATGATGGATAGAGAATAGATGGATGGGTAGATGATGGATGATGGATGGAGAGATGATGGATAGAAAATAGATGGATGGGTAGATGGATGGATAGATAGATAGATAGATAGATAGATAGATAGATAGATAGATAGATAGATAGATAGATAGATAGATAGATAGAT
>JAKJMR010018094.1:9461-28516 GCA_024449315.1 Daboia siamensis | reverse complement strand
CTTCCCTTCCCTTCCCTTCTCTTCTCTTCTCTTCTCTTCTCTTCTCTTCTCTTCTCTTCTCTTCTCTTCTCTTCTCTTCTCTTCTCTTTTCTTCTCTTCTCTTCCCCATCCTACCTTACCTTATCTTACCTTACGTTACCTTACCTTCCATTTTATTTTATTATTTTATTTTATTTCATATTTCATTTCATTTATTTCATTTCATTTTTGAGATTTATTTGCTGCCCATCTTGTATCCAGCAACTCTGGGCTACCATCTAATTCCAGCATTATCTAACGTTGCCTCTACGTTCCGTCTTCAGTTGGCAACTTTTAATTTTGAACTTCGTAGCGGAAACATCTGGCACAGGTTTTGGCCTCCCTTACTTCTCCCCTTGGTAGAACTCAGATGCTTCCCTGCTCTTTTGTGACAGTTTGTCAGTGAAAGTATTAACCACCTATGGATTTGGCTTTGTATTTCTCTGACTCATCTTTTACTGCTGGCTTTTTAAAAATGATTTGTGTTGCTGACAAATAAATATGCACAGGCTCCCGAAAACTGATAAGTAACAGATGGCAGAAGAGAGTTAACAACAATGATCTGTATTAGAATAATGGGACATTGAGAAAAGAATTATCTTGCCAGCAATGAGCATGTTCTGCCTTTGTTTTTAAATGGCCTCTTAAGCATTTCTGTACCTGATAGATAACGCAGGAGTGTGTTTGAGTACTGGGGAAAAAAGAAAAGAAAGGTCTCCATATGTAAATATAGATGTCTGCCATTTGCATATAGGTGGTAGATGTCACTATTTTCCAGTATAATAGAATTACAAGGCACCTTGGAGGTCATCTAGTCCAACCCCCTGCTCAAGCAGGAAACCCTACACCATTTCAGACAAATGGCTGTCCAGTCTCTTCTTAAAAACCTCCAGTGTTGGAGCATTCACCGCTTCTGAAGGCAGGTTGTTCCACCGATTAATTGTTCCAACTGTCAGGAAATTTCTCCTTAGTTCTAGGTTGCTTCTCCCCTTGGATTAGTTTCCATCCATTGCTTCTTGTCGTGCCTTTGAGTGCTTTGGAGAATAGGTGGACTCCTCCCCTCTTTTTTGTGGCAGTTCCACTCTGTGTAGGAAGGCTGCTGGGTGGCCTTGAGCCAGTCCCTTTCTCTAAGCCCCAGGAAGGAAGCAATGGCAAACCACTTCTGAAAAATCTTGCCAGGGACTTGACCAGGCAGTCTCCAAAGATCCAACATGAGTGAATGGAAGAAAAAAATAATCCTAATTAAGGCAGTGGTTGCTTGGAAGAGAAAATGTGACTTGTCATCTTTCAAGCTTGTGAACTTCCTAAGTGCATCTTGTTTGACCAGGGTGAATGTAGATTGGCAAATTGGTTAATCTTTTCTGAAGTCTTCTTAACTTTCTGTAACCAAGGCATGCTTCATTGGCAGATAAAGGTATTGTGGAAAGTCACACACCCTCCCCGAGAAGGAAATATTAAGTTTAAGTTCATTGAATTTATATACCGCCCTTTTCCCGTAGGACTCAGGGCGGTTTACAAGGTAATTAAAAACGTCAATACAATACCAAAGTTAAAAAACAATTAAAAATAATTAAATTTGATCCCTGAAAAATAAAACCCCCAATTAAAACTCTCAGCCTGGGCCGGAAAGCTCAAAGAGCCAGGTCTTCAGGTCCCGGCGGAATGAACGAAGGTCGGGGGCAGTCCTAAGCTCCACGGGCTTAAAAGGGCAGAAAAATATATTTCCTCAAAGGATCTTATAGAGGCAGAAAAGCATGCCCAGTTTTCTTAGCAGCCCCACGTCTCCCTCCCCCTCAAGCAGAAACCCCACTCTGTAGAAATGCAGATGATCATCTTGTCAGAAAGACTGGACTGAGGAAACTGGGATTAGGAAGAAAGATCCCTAGAATCAACACCAAAAATCTAAGAGTCATCAGCCACAGGGAAGCAGGATATGACCTTTGGGACCTAATAGGATTAACCCACCACCATCAGAATACCAGAAAGGCACACTCAGATTCAGGTCAAAATTCATGCCACAGGAACAACTCCAAACAAAAGGCTCCAGAGGGTATAAAAACCCACTCCCTACATGTGCTCACTCTCTTTTCTTCCTGTCTGGCTCTCCTCTTCAATAAACTGCAATCTTCTTTCTAAAGCAGTCGCCATGTTGTTTATTCCCGGCTTGGACTGAACCATGATGAAGACTTTTCCTTCAACAGTATTCCTCGACTTATGAGCACTATCTTGCCACAGTTACTAACTGAATCACTCTTTTCAGTGCCGTTGTAACTTTGAAGGGTCACTAAATGAGCTATTGTAAGTTGAGAACCATCTGTATGGACAATGATCAAGATATGTAAAATACTGTTAACATTTTAATCCAAGAAGAAGCACGGTTCCTCTGCAGCCACTATGAATTAAATTCATGAATATTGCAGACTTTGTGTCTTTACTCTGAGCGTAACCATGCCATTCCTTCAGCGATATCTTTCCCTTTAGATAAGGCATATATGGAATGGGCAAAATGTTTGAATTTAGAAAATCTCAAATCCAGAATGATCTGTTTTGAGGGTGGAAACTCTACTTTCAGATATAAAATATTTGTTGTGTATTTAAAGATGGGCCACTGCCCCAACATCGTGCAAGGATTTCAGACTCGAAAGATGAGTGTTTTGAATTCCAAATAGTTCAGATTTGCAATGCTTTTTCCCACCGTTGGTCAGCCTAAAGGGTTATTTTACTGAGCATCTTTTATTGAGGTTTGTGGAATTATAGAGAGAGAAGACATAATGTGGAGGGGTGGTTTTGATCCATATTAAAAGACTCACAGTGTTCTGTTCCAGCCTATGACCGGCCCTGTTTGAATATCAGGGACAACCCCTTTTTATAGTCAACAGGCTGGAAAAACCCAGCCAAATTTATTTACAAAGAAATCAAAAGTGCAAACAAGAGTTAAACCAAAAATTCAAACAAGAGTTAAATAGGAATAACAGACCAGGACTCTAGCAGAATATCTTCAAACAGTTGCCTTCAGCAACCAGCACCTCCCACACTTTCTGCTTTTATCAGCAGTCCCAAGGTGTGGCTTCTTATTGCCTTCTCCTCCTCTCACCGAGTTGCCTCATTGCCTTTCTCCGTTCTACTCTGCTGGATTGCCTCCTGCTCCTAGCGTCCCTGAATAGATCCAGCTGTGAATCATCTATGTCCAATACCTCGTGCTAACATGGCTGAGTCTGATGAAGAACATGATGGGAGGGGCCAGGCTGAGAGTCCTGCAGTGCATCAGAGCCTCCCTCTGATACCAAAGGCTCTCCAAACCCCTCCTCCTCCTCTTCAGAATCATCAGACTCAACTGCCGGTATCACAGGCTGACGCTGAATCACAACACACAGCTTGGAATCACACCCCTGTTAATGATGATTCAAATATATTTAAGATACATTAAAAATACTCCAACATATTGCTTATTTACTTATAAATAGTATAGATCACTCATTCTCACTTCTCTCATCTGAGGCACTTAAAATCAAGGCCACATCTGAATATAGCTGATACAGCCTGATTTAAGAGTCTCCACAGAAACTGGGTTGATAAATTTTAGGTGTACCTCATTTAGCTGTAGTTGCTTGGCTGTTTTGCCCAGCTGCACAAATCCTATAAAACTACAAATTTACTTAGTTATTTTATCTTTAGATCTGTTTCTCTGAAGTAACACTTGTTCAAGCCTCATTTTGCTTTCTTTTATGCCCTGCGGCTTTTATTACTTGACAATAATACTTCAGGTCTTCGTGATTTCTTCAGTCACGGAGAACTTGAAGTGACTCCAAGCTAGTTTTGCTTAGCTAAACTTAGACATCACACGACATGATTTTGTGATTTTAGCATCTTCTCCTTCAGTGACCAGTCAGGCTGAAATACTGTATTGCAGAGGTCCCCAACCTTTTGGGCACCAGCGACTGGTTACGTGGACAGAGTTTTTTCCACTGACCGGAGGGGGTGTGGTTTTGTGTGCTGCCTGCATCCAATAGATGGGGCTTTGCTTGTTTGTGCGGCCCGATTGCTGGCATGCCGCAGCCCGGTATTGGTCCACGAACCGGGGGTTGGGGACCCCTGCTGTATTGGATTTCTCTTTTGGCTTTGTCTTCTACCATATGAAAAATCAACCAAAATTCTGCAAGGTGATCTTAGACGCAGCCAGCGATTCTATAGCATAGGCCAGGGGTAGGCAACCTTGGCTCTTTTATGACTCGTGGACTTCAACTCCCAGAATTCCTGAACCAGCCATGCTGAGGGGAAAGGAAGAGGTTTCCAAGCTGAGCCATGCTGGCTCAGGAATTCTGGGAGTTGAGGTCCACGAGTCATAAAAGAGCCAAGGTTGCCTACCCCTGGCATAGGCTGTGGTTTTGGACCTACCAAGCTATCCCTTTGGAACAGAACTATAGGTAGTCCTCAACTTACAACAGTTCATTTAGTGACCGTTCAAAGTTACAACAGCACTTAAAGTGAATTTATGAACGATTTTCACACAACTATTGAATCATTCCCATGGTCACATGATCAAAATTCAGACACTTGGCGAGTGACTCATATTGATGATGGTTGCAGTGTCCTGGAGTCACGTGATCTCCCTTTGCGACCTTCTGACAAACAAAGTCAGTGAGGGAACCAGATTCGCTTAACCACCTTGTTACTAGCTTAACAACTGCAGTAATTCACTTAACAGCGGGGGCGAGAAAGGGGGGGGGGGGGGGGGTGGCTCAGTTAACCAATGTCTCACTTAGCCAAAATGCTGTTACTAAGCGAGACATTTGTTAAGAGAGTTCTTCCCCGTTTTGCAACCTTTCTTGCCACAGCTGTTAAGTGAATTACTGCAGTTGTTCAGTGCAGAAATTTCAAGGTCAATTGCGGTTATAAGTCAAGGACTACCTGTATATCCTTAAGATCAGGGCATACAGGGCATTTCCTTAAGAAGCCTATGCATATGTTCCCAGGTTTTTTCTTATTAAAGCCCATTGGACCTATTTTTAAATTAAATGTATAACACAGTGTTTGGCAGCGTAGAACGCCCAACTGTTTAGTCCATCAGAATATGAATAACTATGATTGCCATTGAGTGCCATTTTTGCAGAAAAAGAGGTAGATCCCTGTCACCATAAAGAGAATAATTGACAATTCCAAGAACTGAATCATGGGAACTTGCATGTAGACACATGTCAGCTGGCACTGAAACAGCCTCTCAAATTTTGCTCGATAGCAGAATAGATGCCATGGGGTCCTCAACCTTGGCAACTTTTAAGACCTGTGGACCTCAACTCCCAGAATTCCTCAGCCAAGAATTGGGAGTTGAAGTCCACAAGTCTTAAACTTACCAAGGTTGAGGACCCCTGCCATGGAGGCTAATGAGTCCAGCGAGCCAGAGGTTGATTCAGTACCTGTTTTATCCTCTTTAAAAGCAAAGCAAAGATAGCTGGGAAGGCGCTGGGGTGATAGCAAGAACCCAAACTTTCCTTTACAGCAAACTTTGAAAACTTCAAAGCTATGACTAATGCAGACCTTAATCTCCCCATTTCATTTTTGAGCTGAGTTTGCACGTACGGAGGAATGCCTGCGTGTAGCTGAAGAGATAAGTGAGTTCTGGGGTTGTTTTTTTTTTCTTTCTTTCCCCATTTCGTTAATGGAAAATGCTTGCCCCAGTCCGTTGTTATCTGGGGGAAGGAGTTGGGGAGAGCAGGCGAGGAAAAATCTTATTTGCTGAGTCGACAGGCGAGACAAATCTTTTCCGTGCCTGTATACTGGTGTTACTGTTTTTTTTTTCATTTAGAGTTGGACACAGACTCCAAAAAGTTTATGGAGGAGGAAGTGTTGCAAATAAATGGAGAGAAAGGTTTTTATGGAAGCTCGTTTTAAATAGCCGTATAGGAGCTAATTTAGACGACAACTCTCTTGTGGGTGGAAAAGAACTGAGCCCATATGTTTTCGGCAGATGGTTATATTTCAGTTTGTAGCAGGAGGAACAGAATGAAATTAACAACTATTTTTCATATATTGTGGCCCTCATATACAGGTGAAACTCGAAAAATTAGAATATCGTGCAAAAGTTCATTTATTTCAATAATGCAACTTAAAAGGGGAAACTAATATATGAGATAGACTCATTACATGCAAAGCAAGATAGTTCAAGCCGTGATTTGTCATAATTGTGATGATTATGGCGTACAGCTCATTAAAACCCCAAATCCACAATCTCAGAAAATTAGAATATTACATGCAATCAATAAAACAAGGAGTGTACATAGAACAATATCGGACCTCTGAAAAGTATAAGCATGCATATGTACTCAGTACTTGGTTTGGGCCCCTTTTGCAGCAATTACTGCCTCAATGCGGCGTGGCATGGAAGCTATCAGCCTGTGGCACTGCTGAGGTGTTATGGAACACCAGGATGCTTCAATAGCAGCCTTCAGCTCTTCTGCATTGTTTGGTCTCATGTCTCTCATCTTTCTCTTGGCAATGCCCCATAGATGCTCTATGGGTTCAGGTCAGGCGAGTTTGCTGGCCAATCAAGCACAGTAATCCCACGGTCATTGAACCAGGTTTTGGTGCTTTTGGCAGTGTGGGCAGGTGCCAAGTCCTGCTGGAAAATGAAGTCAGCATCCCCATAAAGCTTGTCTGTGGAAGGAAGCACGAAATGCTCCAAAATCTCCTGGTAGATGGCTGCATTGACCCTGAAGCACAGTGGTCCAACACCAGCAGATGACATGGCTCCCCAGATCAACACAGACTGTGGAAACTTCACACTGGACTTCAAGCATCTTGCAGTGTGTGCCTCTCCATTCTTCCTCCAGACTCTGGGTCCTTGGTTTCCAAATGAGATGCAAAAGTTGCTCTCATCAGAAAAGAGGACTTTGGACCACTGAGCAACAGACCAGGTCTGTTTTTCTTTAGCCCAGGTAAGACGCTTCTGACGTTGTTTGTTGTTCAGGAGTGGCTTGACAAGAGGAATACGACATTTGAAGCCCATGTCCAGGATCCGTCTGTGTGTGGTGGCTCTTGATTCACTGACTCCTGCCTCAGTCCATTCCTTGTGAAAGTCCCCAACACTTTTGAATGGCCTTTTCCTGACAATCCTCTCCAGGCTGCGGTCATCCCTGCTGCTTGTGCACCTTTTTCTTCCACACTTTTCCCTTCCACATAACTTCCTATTAATGTGCTTTGATACAGCACTTTGGGAACATCCAACTTCTTTTGCAATTACCTTTTGAGGCTTTCCCTCCTTATGGAGGGTGTCAGTGATGGTTTTCTGCACAACTCAGCAATCTTCCCCATGATTGTGATTCCTACTGAACCAGACTGAGAGACCATTTAAAGGCTCAGGAACCCTTTGCAGGTGTTATGGCTTAATTAGCTGATTAGAGTGGGACAGTTTGAGCCTAGAATATTGCACCTTTTCACAATATTCTAATTTTCTGAGATTGTGGATTTGGGGTTTTCTTGAGCTGTAAGCCATAATCATCACAATTATGACAAATCACGGCTTGAACTATCTTGCTTTGCATGTAATGAGTCTATCTCATATATTAGTTTCCCCTTTTAAGTTGCATTACTGAAATAAATGAACTTTTGCACGATACTCTAATTTTCCAAGTTTCACCTGTACAGGCTGTCCTTGACTTGCAAGCATTTGTTTAGTGAGCGTTCGAAGTTACAATGCCACTGGAAAAAGCGACTTATGACCGTTTTTCACACTTAACGACCGTTGCAGCAGCCCCGGGGTCACGTGATCAACATCCAGACGCTTGGCCACCGGTTCATATTTATGACGGTCGCAGTGACCCGTGGTCATGTGATCCCCTTTTGCGACCTTCTGAAGACCTTCTGAAAAGCAATGGGAAAGCCAGATTTGCTTAACCACCGTGTTACTAACTTAACAACTGCAATGATTCACTTTGACAATTGCGGCATGAAAGGACATCAAATGGGGCAAAACTCACTTAACAGCTGTCTCACTTAACAACACAAATTTTGGGCTTAGTTATGGTCATAAGTCGACCACTACCTGTAATGCGGGCCCAGGTCTGTAGCTTACTAGGCCTAGCCCAGGGGTGGGGAACCTTGGCTCTTTTATGACTTGTGGACTTCAACTCCCAGAATTCCTGAGCCAGCCATGCTGAGGGGAAAGGGAGAGTTTCCAAGCTGGCTCAGGAATTCTGGGAGATGAAGTCCACAAGTCATAAAAGCTCCAAGGTTCGTTCCCCACCCCTGGCTTAGCCAAATGCCAGCAAGATGTAAATCCAATTTCCTTTTTACCATTTGTTTTGCAGACTTAAATTTGCAGGTGTGGATTCTTAATAAAACATTCAGATATTGAAAGCCAGAGGGAAAATATTTTCTGTCAGCATTTCCTTGTCTGACCGTGAGATCACGCAACCATTGAGGAAGGAGTCAAACCAAATGCAACCTCCCCGAGAATGGAGATATTTTGGCTCTATTTAGCCCAGACGATCTAATGCATTTTCAAAAATGAATCTGACTCCCCCCACCCTGGGAAGAATAAACATTGGACAGCTTTGTTCCTGTTGTTATTTGTCCTGCTGAAGACCCCCTGGGAGCACAAAACAATAACAACCCAAATACAATCTGTATTGAAATTGCTTTTCCAGCCATGCACAGTCCCTCTTTCCACAGACAGCGCCTCTGCCATCTTCAAACATGTCATGTAATTAGCATTGATAGATTGTGTTTGTGTCCCGAGCTAAGTTGTAGAAAACTCCCAGCAATGATCCAACTGAGGAATACATGTAACCACGATGTAAACAAGATGTTGAGACTCTAGAAACTAGAGTACAGAGAAGAGCAACAAAGATGATGAGGGGACTGGAGGCTAAAACATAGAAGGAATGGTTGCTGGAATTGGGAATATCTGGTTTAATGAAGAGAAGGATAAGAGGGGACATGATAGCAGTGCTCCAATATCTCAGGGGCTGCCCCAAAGAAGAAGGAGTCAAGCTATTCTCCAAAGCACCTGAAGGCAGGATAAGAAGCAACAGATGGAATGCAACCAAGGAGAGAACATCTTCAATGATATTTTTTTTTAAAAAAAATAGATTTGTGACAGATAACCCAACATGCACATAGCCATGTTTTCAGCAATGATCCAACTAAGGCCAGAATGGGATAACTCACTGTGGCCAACTTGTCATGACCGATTAGCCTGGGACCAGTGGTGGGATTCAAATATGTGAGCAACTGGTTTTCTGTGTGGATGCCATTTCCGGAAATCCATTCTGGGCCTGGGCAACAAAAAATTAGCTACCGGTTCTGCCAAAGTGGTGCGAACCAGCTGAATCCCTTCATTGCGTGGGACAACTCGTCATGGGACAATTCAACAAATACAGCATGGCCAACAATAATAAAAGAAAGAAAGTCAATCCAGAAACGCAAGAGTTACAGTAATTTCGACGAAAGCATGGTCGAAATAATAAAAGTACCTGAATGAAAAGAAATGATTACAGTGTTGAATTGTCCTGAGGCAAGTTGCCCTGTGGCGAATTGGCTGTGGCGAGTTGGTCATGGTGAGTTTGTCATGGTGTGTTGGCTATGGCAAATTGGTCACAGTGAGTTGTCCTAGACCCAACTGAGGCAGGTGTCTCCAAACTTGGCAACTTCTAAGACTTGTGGACTTCAACTCCCAGAAGACCCCATCTAGCAGGGCTGTCTGAGGAATTCTGGGAGTTGAAGTCCATATGTCTTAAAAGTTGCCAAGTTTGGAGATCCTAGAACTAAAAGAAACATCTCCATAGGTTGTTGTTTGTTTTTGTTAGATAAATTTGTAGCAAATACCCAAGCTGCACATAGCCACATTCTGGCCACTACAAAATCACAGTTTTGCTTTTTATCAAAGCGATCAGTTTCTGTTGCTGACATTTCTTTCTCGTAACTTTCTCGCCTCTCTGTCTCTCCCAGCCTGCCATCCCTCTTGTAAGATGTGCAGCGGGCCTGGTGATGATGAATGCACAGCTTGTCATCCCCACATCTCTTTCCTCAATGGAAGATGCAGAACCCCCTGCAAGACAGAGCAATACCTCAATCTGGTGGGACACTGTGCGGGTAAGTGCACGAGAAATATTGAACCGCTTGCAGCACAATTTATTGTTTGGCCCTGCCACATTTGTAACCCTCTGCTTTTTTCCCTCAGAGGTGTTCAAGGATAATGCAGTTTTGTCTTCATTCTGAACGGAATTAGTTGGAAGTTTCTGCTTTGTTTATTGCTCCGTTTGAGGCAAAAATACAGATTTGTACTCAGGCTGTCAGCTGCCACCTTATGCTTGCTTGTGCTTTGCTACATTATGATGACAGATTGCCTTGGAAGCTGTGGGGTGGGGGGGAAGAGGGCAAGTGGGGAAAACGAAAGTAAGTACTGTGTCTCTCTGAGACACTGCTTCAAGGTCACCCAGCATACCAGCTGCATACCATCCTGTGCCTGGATTGACTGTTAGGAAAACAACCTGCCTGTGATGGAAGGTAGCAAAGGGAAAGAAAAGTTGAACTTTTTTGGTTTTTGGCACACGATTCTCACTTCTGCAATACACTTGACTTTCAATAAACCTATTTCTTCCTCAGCAAATGGATCGTTTTACTTAGAGGTCTAAGTGGTGGCAGGTCCAACACGGGCTTTCTTTTTTTTTATTGAAAAGTTTTAAAATACATCTTGTTTAAAACATAAACTCCCTCCCTCCCCCTCCCCTCCCCCTCCCCCTCCCTCCCCCCCCCCCCCCCCCCCCAGACTTCCCAGAGCTGAATACAGGGTATTAACTTTACAAACTTAAGCTAAAACATGCTAAATAACTAAAAAAAGACATATTAAATTCTATCGCACTTTAACTCCCCTTAAACATAACTAAATTACTAACCAATAATGAATAACTAATAATACATCATATAAAACTTATACTTATTCAAATGCTAAATGAAACTTTTTAGTCCCATATTTATTCTGAATATATTCGATCCATCTTCTCCATTCCACAATATATCTCTGTTGCGAGTGTTCTTTCAAGTATGCTGAAATCTTTGCCATTTCCGCCAGGTTTGAAACTTTCAAAGTCCACTCTTCTATAGTCGGCAGTTCCTCCTTCTTCCAATATTGCTCTACTAAAAGTCTTGCTGCCGTAATTAAATTCAAGATCAATTTAGTATCTATAACAGTACAATTGATCTGAATCCAGCAGTTTGGACACACAGCTGCTAATGGGCGTACAACCTTGGGACTGGCTATTACCTGACACACCTTGATGGCATTTCCCAGTACCTTTGTAGGAACTGAAGTGATTGTAGTGCAAACACTTTTGAAGGTGGCTTCTATTGACAAAGAGACTCAATGTACTGAGGATATTCTCTTGAGGAACTGGACCAAGGTATCTTTTTTTGGTGGATGTGCTACAGATGCGTTGTACAATTTTGCTGATCCACACCAGCATAATTGTTTTTATTTGTTCAATAGAACTTCATCATGTTTTAGTTTGTCAGGACAACAAGCATAAACCTTACAGACAAGTGAAGGAAATCAGGAGTCCAGGCAGTGCAGGTGAACACACACACACACACACACACACACACACGTAAATTTTTTGGATTGCTAACAAAGAATTAAAGGGAAACTGATATAACTATTTCAAACTTATTTGTTCTCATCAGTCAGCCACATACTTCCGAGATTCGAACCTGGGCTGATTGCACATTAGGCATTTGTTTTAACCTCTAGGCCACAGGCTCTTTCTTACTTTGTCAGCTGCATCGGGAAGGGAAGAGACAGGGTAGATATGTCTTGAGTATTTTTAACACCTTGTCGGCCCAAATATATATATGTTTTCTGAGGTTTTCGCGGGTGTTTGTATGTAGATCTTTGGTCATTCGGGTTTTTTCCCATGTAGAATTGGAGGTATCAGGGCAACGTTTCAACAAAATCTCATCCGTCATCCTCAGGCTGGTGACTTCAGCTTCGTTCTTCTGGGAGAAGTGTGTGATAGTGTGTGGAGTTTTGTTTGACAGTATGTCCAGTTTGCTTTTTTTCCTCCCTTTTTTTGTTGTGTTCCAATACACACAAAGGGAATAAAGCTGTGTATAGCAAAACATGTGTTCCTACAATACTTTTCTGTGAGAAATACTTGATTTTCTGGAAAAAATTTTGGGTTGCCAACAATTTCAGCCATGACTGTGTGTGTGTGTGTGTGTGAATTCAGATCTCAGATAAAGGGTATGACTGACTGATGAGAACATATGAAATGATCATCTCAGCCTCCCAAATTCTTTATTAGCAATTTGAATAATTTACACAAATAACGAGCTGTCATAAGTTGACTATATCCTGTGGATAGCCTTGGGTCAGGCCAAAGCAGGAAAGAAAGATTAAATTAGCAAGGTGCTAAAGCTTTCTGCAAGAATCTGAACTACTAATGGTTAAAGCGAGTTGGTAGTAGATAAAAGTCAATGGCATTCAAGATGGGCCAGACTTAGATCACTTGTGGGCACAAAGGAACTCGATACTGATGACCTATTTGACCCCTCCCTTGGGCTCAGCCTTGTCATCTATACCTGCCTTAGCAATGGTAGTTCCAACAGTTCTGATTGCCATTATTAAGCAAGCACTATATGGGTCATTAAGCAAGGACCTTGTGGGATTTACAAATTGTGGTTTCCTGCAGGTTTCCCATTGATGCGACTGTGGGGTGGCTGTGATGTCCATAACTATGGGGAGACTTCAGGACTTTTCCATGGAGATCTTTTTTACTTGATAAACCCATACATCTTATGTCAGACTCTCGGGAAAGAGTTTTTAATTTTTTTTAAGCAGAAAGAGCCAGTCAATAGGAAACAAATAACCTGCAAAAGATTTCAGATACTATCATTCTGAAGTTCATTATTTAACAACTCCTTGTGAATTTCTTTTGGGTTAGAAAACTAATTTATTTGATCTCAGGAAATCATTTTTCATAGCTCATTTGTCTCTTCTGCCCCAGCATTGATACCACTTGATTTTCTTGGAGCAGAATCAGGCATAAAAAAGTCAAAGCACTGTGGTTTTTTTAAGATTTTTTTTTTTTTAAAAGTTACTGTACTTCAGAACAAAGACTCATCCTTATTTCCAGAAAATCTTTGAACCTCATGTAAATCTTTTAGAAAATAAAAAAGCAGGTAAATGCAGTCTTTGATTATTGTTTGCCCATTTTTCCAAAAAAAGATGAGTTAAGTTGCAGTGGTAAAGAGGACAGCAATAATATTATAGCTAGAGCAGTCATTCCCAACCTTTACAGCTTGGCCCGGCTGTGTGGGGTGGGGGGAGAGGAGAGCTGGGCTGTGCGAGTGGCAAGCCAGCGTGCCTGTGAACGCACACACAGCCCTTGCACAAGAGTCAGGCCAGTATACACGTGCCAAGTTTGACTTACACGAGCGGTGAGCCAGCACACATACGTGCAAATGCCCACCGGCCCGCCACTCCTGCAGGTCGAGTTGTGCTTGTCCACTCCGGCCAGCCACTCATGCAGTCTAGTTCTGAAAAGGCCATGGCCCGGGGGTTGGGGACCCCTGAGCTAGAGACAGCGTTTACTTAACAATAGTACTAGAAACTACATTGTTAAATGAAAGGGGTGTAAGTTGAAAAACCATTTGATCATGCTGCTTTGCAATGACAGTTCCAACAGTCCCAGTTGTCATCATTAAGTGAGGACCGTGTGGGTCATTAAGCAAGGAGTTCGTGTGATTGCAACTTGTGACTTCCTGCTGGCTTCCCCACTGACATGACTGCAGGGATGCCGTAACAGTCATAAATAATTATGAGGACTGGTCATAACGTGTCAGCCTTACGTAGTAGACCAAACAGAAAACAGGACCAAAATAAGCTAATTCTACTCCATTGTAAAGCTACATTAACAGGATCCTGCAAGTCTGAAAGTACAGTTCTCCCGCTGTTACTTTTACCGACTGATGCGTTGTTCCTGCTGTCCACTTACTCCACCCATTATGTAGCTGGGGGCTATGCTGCCTTTTATCCTCTTCTCTGACAGCTCGCTAGGTAGCATCCGTTTGCCCCATTCCCAAGGTCATTCCCACATACTATTATAAGAACTACCATTCATTCAGTACCATCCTAACTTGAACGATCAGTGAACCAGGGACCCACCTAAACATGTTTTTCAAGAAGGAACTCAGGGTTGAGTTTCTGACATTCCCAGTTGAAAAGAAGATTCTTCTCCTCCATCTGGTGCTTCCTATATTAGTGGGAACTGCAGCCGGGTTCAAGCAGAGCAGATTGGGGAGGAGTTGACTGGAGGGATGCAATGTGGAGTATTTGATAGCATGGAGTATTTGATTGTGTGCTTTAAGCTCTGTTTAACCAAAAGGGAGGTATGCTGGCCATGAACCAAAAAATATGTTGAACAAGTTTCCTTCCTCGCTTATGTGATCCGAATCGCATTTCTACCTCCTACCAAGCATTCTGCAGTTTAAAACGTTCCGGCATTTGATTTTGCTCTCTGGTTACTCCTAATTGACCAGAATACAGTAACTGCATGCTTAGCCATAGCAGATCTAAACTGCGCAAATTCAGACAAGCAATAATGGGCAGCAGAATGGATAGTATTCATATATAGTATGTGCCTAAAAAGCAGAGACATCACTCTGACAACAAAAGTGCTTATAGTCAAGGCTATGGTCTTCTCAGTGGCAATGTATGGCTGTGAAAGCTGGACCATAAGAAAGACTGAGTGCCAAAGAATCGAGGCCTTTGAACTATGGTGCTGGAGAAGACTCCTACGAGTCCCTTGGACTGCAAGGCGATCAAACCGGTCAGTCCTAGAGGAGATCAACGCTGACTGCTCTTTAGAAGGCCAGATCCTGAAGCGGAAACTCAAATCCTTTGGCCACCTAATGAGAAGGAAGGACTCACTGGAGAAGAGCCTCATGCTGGGAAAGATGGAGGGCAAGAGAAGAAGGGACGACAGAGAATGAGGTGGCTGGATGGAGTCACTGAAGCAGTAGGCCTGAGCTTAAATGGACTCCAGAAGATGGGAGAGGACAGGAAGGCCTGGAGGAATGTTGTCCATGGGGTCGCGATGGGTCGGACATGACTTTGCAACTAACAACAACAACAATAATATGTGCAAGGGCGAAGATTCGACTTGGGATTGTTGTGGAAAGTTTTTTTTTTTTTTAATTGACAAGTAGTCCTCAACTTATACCATTCATTTAGTGACCGTTCAAAGTAACAACAGCACTGAAATAAGGGACACGTGACCGTTTTTTTCAGACTAACAACCATTGCAGGATCCCCATGGTCACGTAATCAAAATTTGGATGCTTGGCAACTGACTCGTATTTATGACAGTTGCAGTGTCCCGGGGTCACATGATTATCTTTTGCGACTTTCTGACAAGGTCAATGGGGAAGCCAGATTCACTTAACAACCGTGTGACTATCTTAACAATTAGAATGATTTGCTTAACAGCTATGGCAAGAAAGGTCATAAAATAGGGGCAAAACTCACTTAACAACTGCCTCAGTTAGCAACAGAAATGCTGGGCTTAACTATGGTCCTAAGTCAAGGCCTACCTGTATAGTGAATGTTGTCCAGCTCAGCTGTTGACCTGTCTTAGTGCCTGAACACATTTTGAAAGTCATCATTAGGTATGATTAATGATTAATGACAGCAAGTAGCTATCACATAAATTCATAGAACTTCAGGTATTATAATACATGTATCGGTTTTCCTCAACCAGAAGCTTCTTCAAATGTTTTGAAATAAAATGGAGAGAATGTCCAGGTTGAATTATATTGTCTGGGAACATCCCCAGGATGGATTGGAGTAGGAAGTTGAAATAAATACTGCCGTACTGAAAGTTAACGCTACGGTATGGAGAAATTTTAATTTCTAATATATTTTTATAACTGTCACTCAATCTGTCATTGATGCTTATTTAATACAGAAATGTTCCTTTCCATCCCCTTAAGGGCAAACATTGCATATTAGGACTTCAAAGAAACTTATTCTTTTTTTTTCTGTACCAATTGCAGCCAGTGGCAAAAAAAGAAAGACAAAACATTTTAATTGTCAGAAGCTACACCAATTATTATCTTGCAGAGCGGGTAAGCCGTAAGTCAATTTAATTGGCAGGAAGGGAGCAATGGAAAAATAATGCTATCCTTGGGAAGAATAACAGACCCAAAATAAGGTCTTTTGAAAGGCATTAGTTGATTTCTTTTCTCTGGAACCAGTTGTACTGTGAGATAATATAGTGCATTTTACATTGTCAGTAATCCTGTGAGGTTTGCCTAAAACAATTACTTCTACCTTTCTTTCCTTCTTCTTCTTCGATTTTTTTTCTTTCTTTCATTCCCATCCATTTTGAGATTCCAGATTTGCCTTTGTAACAGTCTGGCAACAGCAGAGCAGCTCCTTTTAACGTTTCTGCATTGTTGAGTAGTGAGACACATATAAGCTGGATTGTCAGATAATAATAAATAATAATAAGGATGATGATGATGATGATGATGTTGGAAGGGACCTTGGAGGTCATCTACTCCAACCCCCTGCTCAGGCAGGAAACCCTGTGTACCAATTCAGGCAAATGGCTGTCCAGTCTCTTCTTTAAAACTTCAAGTGCTGGAGCATTCACAGCTTCTGGAGGCAGGTAGTTCCACTGATTAATTGTTCTCACAGTGAGGAAATTCCTCCTTAATTCTAGACTGCTTCTCTCTTTGATTAGTTTCCTTCCGTGGGCTTCTGTACATATCCTAGTCAGTTTCACTCACCTAATTTGCAGGTAGCGCTCAGCTTCACAACAGTTCATTCAATGACTTTTCAAAGTTACAACTGCACCGACAATGTGAATTATGACCGGTTTTCACACTTAACGACCATTGCAGCATCCCCATGGTCACATGATCAACATCCAGACGCTTGGCAACTAGCTCATACTTACGACAGCCGCAGTGTCTTGGGATCACATGGATCACCTCTGCGACCTTCTGACAATCCAAGTCAATGAGGAAGCCAGTTTCACTTAACAACTCTGACAACAGCAGGGGCTCACTTTGGCAACAAAGGTTGTCAAGTGGGGCAAAATTAACAACTGTCTCACCAACAGAAATTTTGGGCTCAGTGGTGATTGTAAGTGGAGGACTTACCTGTAGTCAAATAACACCCAGGGGCCTTCAGTAGTTAAGGGGGAGGTAAAAACTGGGTTTCCTTGAGGTAGAACCAGCAGCTGAAGGGAATGTGTAAAGAGACATTCCAGCTTAGAAGATCACATGAAGTATTAATACCACTTTACAATGCCTTGGTAAGGCCACACCTGGAATACTGCATTCAATTTTGGTCACCACAGTGTAAAAAAGATGTTGAGAATCTAGAAAGAGTACAGAGAAGAGCAACAAAGATGATCAGGGGACTGGAGGCTAAAACATATAAAGAGCAGTTGCTGGAATTGGGTATGTCCAGTTTAATGAAGAGAAGGATGAGGGGTGACATGATAGCGGTGTTCCAATATCTCAGGGGCTGCCACAAAGAAGAGAGTGTCAAGCTATTCTCCAAATCACCTGAAGGCAGGACAAGAAGTAAGGATGGAAACTAATCAAGGAGAGAAGCAACTGACAGTTAGAACAGTTAACCAGTGGAACCACCTGCCTCCAGAAGCTGTGAATGCTCCAACACTGGAAGTTTTTAAGAAGAGACTGGACAGCCATTTGTCTGAAATGGTATAGGGTTTCCTGCCTGAGCAGGGGGTTGGACTAGATGACCTCCAAGGTCCCTTCCAACTTTTTATTATTATTGTTGTTGTTATTGTTATCTTCATCGTCATTGTCATTATTGTTATTATCATTGTTATTATTGTTATTTATTGGTTATGGGAAGAAATGTCTGAAATCAAACCTTTAGGTCTATTTCTGTTGTTTACCAAAAGTTTGGTCAGATTAATGTCAGGTACAGGCAACCACTCACGGTTAGGCCCTAGTAAGGGGTCTCCAAACTTGGCAACTTTAAGACTGGTGGACTCCAATTCCCAGAATTCCTCAGGCAGCATGTGGTGGGAGCTGAAGTCCACCAGTCTTAAATTTCCCAAGTTTGGAGACCCCAGCCCTCATAGGTATTTTATTGTTGATCGCCTATATTACAAGAATCTCGCCAGACTGTCTGCCTTTCCTTGCGAAATTGCACATACAGGGAATCCTCGACTTACCACAGGTCATTTAGTGACCGTTCAAGGTTATAACGGCCGCCGAAAAAAACAGACTTATGACCCATTTTTGACATTTATAACTTAGGAAGCCTCCCCCTGGTTGCATGATTTACATTCGGATGCTTGACAACTGGCTTGTATTTATGACAGTTGCAGCGGTCCGGGGTCATGTGATCCCCTTTTTGTGATCTTCTGACAAGCAAAGCCAAGGGGGAAACCAGATTTACTTAACAATTGTGTTGCTAACTTAATAATTGCAGTGATTCGCTTAACAGATGTGGCAAGCAAGGTTGAAAAATGGGGCATAACTCGCTTAATAAATGTCTCACTTAGCGACATGCATTCTGGGCTCAGTTGTGGTCATAAGTCGAGGACTACCTGTATAGACCTAAGGGTCTCCCTCTCCCGAATGAACTCTAAGCTGGAGTGTCTCTCTATGCCTCCTACAGTGGCCCCCTAACACTGTCCAACACCTTAACCACAAAACCATCCTGGCTCTTGGCTTGTGAATCCATGCGCTGTAAAAAATTAGGTATTTTTTTCCTCCCATTCATTTCAGTGGGGCATGTGAAGAATGCGCAGATCACCCGCCCTGAGTCATACGGGAGAAGGGCGATATATACGTTTAATAAAATAAAATAAAAATAAAATAAAATATTTTTTAAAAAAGAGAAAATATTGAATTAGGCAAGTGGGAATTGAAAGTATAAAACAGAATCTTTCTTTCTTTCTTTCTTTCTTTCTTTCTTTCTTCCTTCCTTCCTTCCTTCCTTCCTTCCTTCCTTCCTTCCTTCCTTCCTTCCTTCCTTCCTTCCTTCCTTCCTT
>JAKJMR010018093.1:353795-369973 GCA_024449315.1 Daboia siamensis | reverse complement strand
ATGAGAACCCTCCCCCCTCACTAATCTTATAAAAAATTTTGCTAAAAAATTAACCAGGGGCCTCTTATTAGGTTTGTAAATGAGGCCCCTATCCCTGCCCAGCCATCTCTCAGGGTCCCAACAATTGGGCCCTTCATCAAGAGGCAGACTGGAAAGTGAGGCGGGTTTCACCCAGGAAGGGGGGGTACCCCTGAGGGCGTATAAGGCTGTGCTGGAGTAGTTGAGGCGAGTCATTGGTATTAAAGAAGTTCGCAGGAGATGTCCCGTTTGCTGAACAATAATCATGTCCGTGTAAGCCGTTATTTACAAATGGGGATAGATGTTAGAAAGATGTTAATTAAGATGGTAAAATATTTGATTCGGAACATGTCTTCGTCTAGTAATCTGCCGATCCGGCTCAGCTCTCACCTGAGCCGGTCCAGACAAGAGTCAATGACTATTCTCTCACTTAGTCACGAGATCAAGCCTGGGATGGTTCCGGGCAGCATTGCTGGGTAAATCTCCTCTGCTAGTCTCTCACACCAGCAGAGGGTTAGTAGCCAGATAGTAATTAGGCTCATTTCAGAATATCACATGCTCCAGAATAATACAGGGGGACACAGGTATAGGGAAAAGTCAAAATATCCTAAAACCTGTTCTAGTCTCTAACCAGGATCAACCAGCATCAAGTGTAAACTCATCTAAAGCAGCAGAGATAATCAAAATCATATATGTTGAACCCATCTCTAGGGCAGTGGGGACTCAATCATAGATGTTAAGTGATCAGATGAAAAAATGTAAGGGTCCAAAGCTAACTTTTAACTTATTTCCAGGCTGCTGAAGCTGTTCTAGTTTCGTAGGGAAGTCAGTGGGGATCGATTCAGGCCGGTAACGAAGCCCAACAGTTGATTCCGAGCACCAGCTGGTCAGCGAAAGATCATAAGTCACCTGGCCAGATGGTAAATCTAAGGGTCCCCAAGGTAACTTTTAGCTAAATTCAAGGCTGACAAAGCAGTTCCAGTTCAAAAGTAGGTCAGCAGGGATCGATTGGCCGATAACGGCGCCCAACAGCTGATTCCGGGCGCCAGCTGATCAGCGATAGATCATAAGTCACCTGGCCAGATGGTAAATCTTAAGGGTCCCCAGGTAATTTTTAGCTAAATTCAGGGCTGACAAAGCTGCTCCAGATCATAAGTAGGTCAGCAGGGATCGATTCGGCCGGTAACAGCGCCCAACAGCTGATTTTGGGTGCTTGCTGATTAGCCAAAGACCACAAGTCATCCGGTCAGATGGTAAGTTAAGGGATAACAGGTAACTTTTAGTAAATTTCAGGCTGCTGAAGTTATTCAAGACCCATATGAAGACGGCAGGGATCAGTTCAGGCTGGAAAACGGCGCCCAACAGATGATTCCAGCGCCAGCTGATCAGCGGCAAAGTACAAGCATTCAGACATTGCCGCCATTGCCGCCGCCGCTGCTCTGCTCCGGAGGGGGGAGGCAAGGCTCCACACCGCAAAACAGTGCTAGCCTGCTGTTTTTGCACTCCCCCTCTGAGTATGCACCTCGGCTGGGACCCAGTGAGCCCCCCGGTCACCCATTATATCGGCTCACCACGGAGCTCAACAACCGCAGCCCATGTTCGCCGCCATCTTGGGCAAAAAAAAAAAATTGAGTGATTTACATGAAGAAGTCTACTCACCAACAAGCAAATATAGGTAGGACTTCCATTCTCATGACCAGGCACTGCAGAAAGATCAGATTGTACCATTTTATTATTCTTACCTTTGAATAATTCCACTATTCAGGGTAAATAGCTTAAGACAATAAAGTCAAGGAAGCTTGATGTCCTTTCTGTATCTATTTAACTGGGAGTAGTTGCTTTGCTATAGTGTGCATGTTATGCTTATGGGGTTCTAATAGGAATATTACCTACCACTGTAAGAATAAAACCTGAAAATGGAGAGGTCATACTCAGAATACCTCCTTTAAGATTCTTGTGTTCTTAAAGGTAAACAGTACTATAATTTTAGACAACAGATATTATTATTCAATAGTGTTATGATTATTCCAGAATCTTGTATGGTTGAATTTTTTGCTGTCAATAAAATTAAACAAGCCACATCAAAGGGTATAATTAGTTAGACATTATGAAATTATTGTGGCCATTTAGAAATAACTAATTAAGAAACAAAAACTGTGTACATTGGTTTTTTTAAGTGGGGCATATCAAATCATACTAGTTATTTGCATATTAGAAAATGTATTGTTAACATTATACAAGCAATATGCTTCATTATGCTTACATCTATATATCTAAGTTGCCACATATGATTAACTGCTTATTGCCAAAACTGTAATTATATTTATTTAACAAAATCTTAAAAGTCTTCCATGGAATCCCAATAATCTAATTTAAAAGGGTTTGAAATTTTGGATGCCCATTTTGGCACACATTTTGTCTGTACAATTGATTTCTGATATTTCTTTTATCAAAACTCATATCATGATAAAATTGCTTTTATCAAAGCTTATATTCTTTTCCTTCCTAAGTTAAAAACAACAAGGTGGATTTTCAAGGCTACATGCTGTAGTAGACCATCTACCACTGTTGCTCACAATAACCATTGTCAGCCTAATATGCACACATGTCTGCCCATAACTAAAATGACATTTTTAAGCAAACATGCATTGTGATTTCACTGTACCAGGACTGCCCTTCATGTTTGCATCCTATTGTAACTGGAAGATATATAAGAGCCAGCCCCTGTCCCTTTGCTTGTGGGTTCCTAGGCCAAAATGGAAAATATTCCATGCCATACTTTTTGACAGGATGGGAAAAAGTTTTGTACAAAACTGAGTGCAAATGCCTATAGCTCTTCTAAGGAAGAAATAACCCTGTCTGGTCTGGAGTTCTTTATTTAGTTATTTATTTATTAATCAAATTTATATAGTTTCCATCTCACAAGTCCTGTCTTATGTAGACAAGCTATGGAGTTTTGGACAACTGCCTTAATGCACAGAGCACCATTCTAATGAAGTAATTTACTGGTACCACTAACCAATCTTCTAAGCCAGGGGTGTCAAACTCAATTTCATTGAGGGCCGCATCAGTATTGTGGTTGCCCTCAGGGGGCCGGGTGGGCATGGCCTACTGGGTGGGCGTGGCCAGCTCTACATCGTTCGCATCAAGGGTGCCTATGGGGGCCTGGGCAGGAGTGGGACAGATCTAAGGGTCTCTGGGCCAGGGCCAAGGCAGTGGGGGCTGTTCCCTCACTGTTTCCAGGATGGCTTTGCGGGCCGCATGAAACCACTTCACAGGCCAGATCCGGGCCCCGGGCCTTGTGTTTGACATGTCTGTTCTAAGCCAAGGGTGTCAAACTGCCGGCCCATTTGCTGGATGCATCATAGCGAAACCACGCCCACCCCATTGCCGGCAATGGCAAAAAAGTTGCAATACATCGTGACACGTCATGTGACATTGCAAGTTTGACACCCCTGTTCTAAGTCCATAAAATACTAGAGAGTAAAATAGGTGATAGTAGGAGAAATTAAGGATGGAAAAAACCTGGGGGGAAAGCTTTGCCTGGTAGAATTATTTAGCATCGTCATTATCATAAGATTTATTTATTTATTTATTTATTTATTTATTTATTTATTTATTTATTTATTTATTTATTTAAACATGTGGTATATTGCATTCCCCCCTTCATGGATTACTGCCTTGTCGTGGCGAAGGGGCTTGCGTAATTCAATGAAGCTATGAGCTATGCCGTGCAGGGCCACCCAAGACGGACAGGTCATAGCCGAGAGTTCTGACAAAATGTGATCCACTGGCGAAGGAAATGGCAACCCACTCCAGTATCTTTGCCATGAAAACCCTATGGACAGTACCAAAAGGCAAAACGATATGACGCTGGAAGATGAGCCCCTCAGGTCGGAAGGCATCCAATATGCTACTGGGGAAGAGCAGAGGGCTAGTACTAGTAGCGCCAGAAAGAGTGAAGCGACTGGGCCAAAGCCGAAAGGACGCTCAGTTGTGGATGTGTCTGGTGGTGAAAGGAAAGTCCGATGCTGTAAAGATGTTCTCTCCATAGGAACCTGGAATGTAAGATCCATGAATCAAGGAAAGCTGGACGTGGTCAAACAAGAGATGACAAGACTAAACATCGACATCTTAGGTATCAGCGAACTAAAATGGACAGGAATGGGTGAATTTAATTCAGATGACCATCAGGTATACTACTGCGGGCAAGAATCCCTCAGAAGAAATGGAGTAGCCTTCATAGTCAATAAAAAAGTAGGAAAAGCAATACTGGGATACAATCCTCAAAATGACAGAATGATTTCAGTTCGAATCCAAGGCAAACCATTCAATATCACAGTAGTCCAAGTCTATGCCCCAACCACCGGTGCTGAAGAGGATGAAATTGACCGGTTCTATGAAGCCCTACAGCACCTTATAGAACTAACACCAAAAAATGATGTTCTTATCATCATGGGGGATTGGAATGCTAAAGTAGGAAGCCAAAAGATAACCGGAATAACAGGCAAGTTTGGCCTTGGAGTGCAAAATGAAGCAGGGCACAGGCTGATAGAATTCTGTCAAGAGAATACGATGGTGATAGCAAACACTCTTTTCCAACAACCCAAGAGACGGCTCTACACATGGACATCACCAGATGGTCAACACAGAAATCAGATTGACTATGTGCTCTGCAGCCAAAGATGGAGAAGCTCTATACAGTCAGTAAAAACAAGACCAGGAGCTGACTGTGGCTCAGACCATGAGCTTCTCCTTGCAAAGTTTAGGCTTAAACTGAAGAAAGTAGGGAAAAGCACTAGGCCGCTCAGGTATGAATTAAATCATATCCCTGTTGAATATACAGTAGAGGTGACAAATAGATTTAAGGAATTAGATCTGATAGACAGAGTGCCTGAAGGTCAATGGACAGAGGTTCGCGACATTGTACAAGAGGTAGCAACCAAAACCATCCCAAAGAAAAAGAAATGCAAGAAAGCAAAATGGCTGTCTGAGGAAGCTTTGCAAATAGCTGAGGAAAGGAGGGAAGCGAAAGGCAAGGGAGAAAAAGAAAGATACGCCCAATTGAATGCAGAATTCCAGAGAATAGCTAGAAGAGATAAGAATGCCTTCTTAAATGAACAGTGCAAAGAAATAGAAGAAAACAATAGAATAGGGAGGACCAGAGATCTTTTCAAGAAAATTAGAGAAATGAAGGGAACGTTTCATGCAAAACTGGGCATGATAAAGGACCAAAATGGCAGGGACCTAACAGAGGCAGAAGAGATCAAGAAGAGGTGGCAAAATTACACAGAAGATCTATACAAGAATGAGCTTAACGTCCCTGATAATCACAGTGAGGTGGTCACTGACCTCGAGCCAGACATCCTAGAATGTGAAGTGAAGTGGGCCTTAGAAAAACTGAGCAACAACAAAGCTAGTGGAGGTGACAGTATCCCAGCCGAGCTATTCAAAATCTTAAAAGACAATGCAGTAAAAGTGCTACACTCAATTTGCCAGCAAATTTGGAAAACTCAACAGTGGCCACAGGATTGGAAAAGATCAGTTTACATTCCAATTCCAAAGAAAGGCAGTGCCAAAGAATGTTCAAACTATCGCACCATTGCACTCATTTCTCATGCTAGTAAAGTCATGCTTAAAATCCTACAAGCTAGACTTCAGCAGTATGTGGATCGAGAACTACCAGAAGTACAGGCAGGATTTCGAAGAGGCAGAGGAACTAGAGATCAAATTGCCAACATACGCTGGATCATGGAGAAAGCTAGGGAGTTCCAGAAAAACATCTACTTCTGCTTCATTGACTATGCTAAAGCCTTTGATTGTGTGGATCATAACAAACTGTGGCAAGTTCTTAAAGAGATGGGAGTACCAGACCATCTTATTTCCCTCTTGAGTAACCTATATGCGGGTCAAGAAGCAACAGTGAGAACTGGACATGGAACCACTGATTGGTTCAAAATTGGGAAAGGAGTCCGGCAAGGCTGTATACTGTCGCCCTGCCTATTTAACTTATATGCAGAGCACATCATGAGAAAGGCTGGGCTAGATGAATCAAAAGCAGGAATTAAGATTGCCGGAAGAAATATCAACAACCTTAGATACGCAGATGATACCACTCTAATGGCAGAAAGTGAAGAAGAACTAAAGAGCCTCTTGTTGCAGGTGAAGAAGGAGAGTGCAAAACTTGGGTTGAAACTTAACATTAAGAAAACCAAGATCATGGCATCTGGCCCTCTCAATTCCTGGCAAATAGATGGGGAAGAAATGGAGGTAGTGACAGATTTTATTTTCCTGGGCTCCAAGATCACTGCAGATGGGGACTGTAGCCAAGAAATTAAAAGACGCTTGCTCCTCGGGAGGAAAGCCATGGCAAATCTAGACAGCACACTAAAAAGCAGAGACATCACCCTGTCAACAAAAGTGCGTATAGTCAAGGCTATGGTCTTCCCAGTTGCAATGTATGGCAGTGAAAGTTGGACCATAAAAAAGGCTGAGCGCCAAAGAATTGAGGCCTTTGAACTCTGGTGCTGGAGAAGACTCCTGCGAGTCCCTTGGACTGCAAGGCGATCAAACCGGTCAGTCCTAGAGGAGATCAATCCTGACTGCTCTTTAGAAGGCCAGATCCTGAAGCTAAAACTCAAATACTTTGGCCACCTAATGAGAAAGAAGGACTCACTGGAGAAGAGCCTAATGCTGGGAAAGATCGAGGGCAATAGAAGAAGGGGACGACAGAGAATGAGGTGGCTGGATGGAGTCACTGAAGCAGTAGGCGTGAGCTTGGATGGACTCCAGAGGATGGTGGAGGACAGGAAGGCCTGGAGGAATGTTGTCCATAGGGTCGCGATGGGTCGGACACGACTTCGCAGCTAACAACAACAATATTGCATTCCATTCCTTCCATTAAGAAATTGAAATGACAACAGCAATATAGAGATTGATCCTAATGACTCAAATTCCTCTCAGTATTGACCATGACTTATATCAAAGCCTGTCTTTATGGCTCCAAAAAGATCCACTTCTTCAAATCAATATTAGTTCATTAGATGCCCAGAACAAGACAACTGTCTACTACTCAGCCTTTCTTCAAATTAGCTTATTCATTTCCTGCTACATTTAGACTATGAGCCTCTTCTCCAGGATACAACAATGTAATTGTAAAAGTACAGTATATATTATACTCAATATTAAGAGTTGATTATTTGCTGTTTCTTTTATTTTAAAAGCTTTCATTTCTTCATTACTAGAATAAAATATAAGAACTTCCTTTAATGGCTATTGATTTCTATGGTGGCCATTTTTTCTGCTCAATTTCTAAAATGATAGCATGTCTTCTGATGAAGATGAGAAACAGTGCCAGATTCCTAACAGAAGGCTGTTTTTGCTTTCATTCTCATTTGCAGTGAAAGTTACATTTATAATTACAAGTTACACAGTCAGTTGTGGCAATGTGCTTCTTTCATATGTTCCCTGGTGATCACTTCCATCCTTTTATTTTCAGATAAGGACTCCTCATATAAAATAGTTTTTCTATACACTTAGTACGGTTAAGGCTGGCTGTACTTTCAAGTTCTTTTCAGTGATTACTGTATTAGCCTATAATTCTCCTTATGCTGGAATTATATTTTCTGTCCTAACTCTGGTACTAGAGTGTAGTATTTGACCACTGCTAATAAATGTAAAATGCATAAACTTATTGTATTTAGACTGAGTTAGTGCTATTACATAGTAGTTTGACAGAAAAGTTGTGTTGCAAGTAAATATTGCTTTATTCCTAGATCTTCCTTATATTGGTTGCAGCCCTAACATAAAATATGTTGGAACAGTCTATCTTGAAAAGTAAGGGCTAATAAGATGTAAGGAACCTGACCTTATGTCAACAGAGGGCTAGTAGGCTGAGCAAAAAATAGGACATGCTTGGATCAATGTATTGCTTTGAATACCAGAAATTTAAAACTGCAGTGTCTTCTGTATCAATCATAAAGATGCAAAGTTAGAACATTGCCTGAAGAAATCAATCTCAACGTGAGTAGAGTTATAGAGGTCCAGGAAAAGTGTTCTTTGTGTTTTGCTATCTAAACTTACACTGAGGTTTTTTTATAGGGGAAAGATTCTAGCTACTGCTTTCTGAATATGTTGTATGCAAGGTTAGGTTTGGAGACTCACACCCTACAGAGGGGCTAATCAACTTAAAACACCTGTATGAGCTCTGAACCTTAGAGTAAAGGTTTTAGATTACAATGTGACAAGTTGTTTTAGGCTGTATTGGTAGGAAATGTTATACGTAAGGATTCACTGCTTGTTCACCCTAATGCTTTAAGGAATGACCTAATGGCCAAAGGGACATCTAAGACTTGGTTTTATATTGGGAAATTACATATTGTATAAGAACTGTGTCAGAAAGCAAGAGACATTATCAGAGGAGATGGTTTTTATCTGTATGCTAAACTGGCAGTAAACTGAAGGCCTTTCTAGACTTTAACTATACCACCTTTAAATATGTAAAGACAGCTCTTAGGCCAATTCTCAACTTTCAATTTCAAAGATATTTTTATTCCAATCTCCATGTCAGCCAGGCGATCCAGATAATGATGCCAAAAATAGGATAATTCTTAAAGGTAAAATTATTTTCTTGCTGAAGTGTAATTATTTTAGAGAATTTCATTTCATTTCATTTCATTTATTATATTTGTATACCGCCCTTCTCCCGAAGGACTCAGGGCGGTGAACAGGGCACATATAAATACAAGATACAAAGGTTAAAAGAGAATTAAATATAGGCCCGAACTAAAACAATGGATAATAATATAAAAAACCACAGTAAAAACCCCAACACATCCCCCATCAGGCCAGGCCGGCTTGTTCAAATAAAAAGGTCTTCAGATCGCGTCAGAAGGAGCGAAGGTCAGGCGCCGTCCGGAGCTCAACCGGCAACTGATTCCATAAGTCTGGGGTGCCCACAGAGAAGGCCCTCCCCCTGGGGGCCACCAGATGACATTCTCTGACCGGCGGCACCCTGAGGAGGCCCTCTCTGTGGGAATGCACAGGGTGGAGGGAAGTTGACACCGGCAGTAGGTGATCCCCGAGGTACTCTGGACCCATGCCATGTAGGGCCTTAAAAACCATCACCAAAACCTTGAATCTCACTCGGAAGACAACTGGTAGCCAATGCAGCTCGCGGAGCAGAGGTGTAACATGGGAGTATCAGGAAACTCCCAAGACAACTCTCGCGGCTGCATTCTGTACCAGTTGGAGCCTCCGAGTGGTCTTCAAGGGAAGCCCCATGTAGAGAGCATTGCAGTAGTCCAGACGAGAGGTCACGAGCGCATGAGTGACTGTACACAGGGCATCCCGGTCTACATAGGGCCGCAACTGGCACACCAGGTGAACCTGGGCAAAGCCCCCCCTAGTCACTGCCACTATATGATCTTCCAAAGTGAGCCGCGAATCTAGGAGGACTCCCAAGTTGCGGGCCCTATCTACGGAAGGTAATAGCTCACCCCCCATGGAAAGAGGTGGAATATTCTGAATATCCCGGTATGCCGGTATGCACAGCCACTCAGTCTTGTCGGGGTTGAGTTGAAGTCTGTTCCTCCCCATCCAGACCCGAACTGTATAGAATGACTATACCCCAAATTTTGTTTGTGTGGAATTAGAGAATAGGTTCCCCCAAATACAAAGGGAATGGACCCTGTTCATTTCATTTTCCCCTTCCCTATTTTCTGTCTCTCAATGAATAATCTATGTTCTCTGAAAAAGCTTAGTCCCAGTGGATTGTTTCTGTATTTCCTTCTCTTAGATCCTTCTCTCTCCCTCTCTTTCTCCCTCTCCCTCCCCCCCTCTCTCCCTCCATCCTTCCCTCCGTCCCTCCCTCCAAAACTGGAAACTATTGAAAAGTCACTGAGCCTTTCTTATTATCCATAGATGTCATTTTAACCATATATCAGTAAAGTGATAACCATAGCATCAACTCTGGAGACAAATTATGTTGAATGTATGAATGTCCATTTACCGTTGTTACATATTTATACTTTGTGCCAAAGAATGTAGGGTTTAGGGATTGCTATTTGATTGGAGGCACATTGCATCATGGGATTAATGATGGTGAACAGATGTAGCAATATTATGATGTATGCATTTTAAAATATTGTGAGACTGCAGATGCTTCAACAATGCCTAATGACAGCTGCTTCTACATGAAAACATTGAAAGCACCTCAGAAGAAACATACAACAGATTGCCTTTGATTGAAATAATTGGTAATTTGGATAAATCTGCCAGAAGTTTAGGTGATATATTGCATTTACAGAGAATGATAATACAGTATGCAGGTGTGGATAGCTGATATGATGGAATGATTGGAACAGAATTTTTAAAAATCAGAGTTCAGTCCTTCTCAGACATGAAAGTCGCCTTAGGTTACTTCTCTATCCATAGCTAACATCCTTCCCAGAACAGATGAAAGAAAAAAAAATTAGCAGGGGAAAAAAACCAAGTTGGGTTTCATGTATTGCTTGCTTGCATGTATTATAGCGATGGTGATTTCACTAGAAGATTATGGATAGTCATTTATACTTTTCTGAAAATGAAATCACCACTTTCAGGACTAACAGAGATTGTAATTAAACACCTGGAATCAATAGCATTCACGTACATACAATCTAAAGAGTGAGCATGGTACATAGATTACACTAATAAAAAAAGACCAATTAGAGAACACACATGAAGCCATCAGCAACATCTTCAAAGGAATAAAATTCACCAGGAAAGAAGAAAACATGTTGTGCTTCTTGGATATCGTCATCAGAAGAGGCAAGGTGGGAAATTAGAAACGTGTCTATCATAACATCACACACAACAACCAAGTGCTCCAGTACCAAAGTAACAAATCAGCCTCCCACAGGAGAGGCTGTGTAAAAACACTATTTAAATGAATACAAACACATTGCATCAACCCAGAACATTGTTGTTTGCAAAATTAAGTGGCCATATAAATAATTATGGTTGAGAGCCCATGCAAACTAGTTAAATATCCCCCCCTCCGCCGCCTATAACATGAAATTTTAATGCAAACTTAATTGGGTGGATGCTGCATATTTGCTAATTATGAAGTAGTTTGTTACTGTCATTTCTTTGGAATCCTCTGGTAAAAGAAACACAAGAATTTTCATACTTTTTTGTATTCTTGAATATTCTTTGATTGCTGCAGTGTTATGTTGTTTTGTCATGCTGTTTTGGAATAAACCTTTAAGTACTCATACTGACATGTTTACCACTTCTGAATCTCAACATATTTAGCTCTGCAAGGATATAAACAGAGTAACCTAGGTATATTTTCCCTTTTCTCTTGGACTGCAAAGTAAGGAACGAGTATTTTCTATCATTTTAACCAGTGGTGGGATTCAAATATGTGAACAACTGGTTCTCTGTGTGGATGTGGATTCTAGAAATCCATTCTGGGCCTGGGCAACTGAAAATTAGCTACCAGTTCTGCCGAAATGGTGTGAACTGGCTGAATCTTACCACTGATTTTAATCCCACAACAGTTGAAGGAGAGTGCAAGACTAAAGTCAACACAGAGGTCTGTGTTCAAGTGAAGATTTGGATTTGGATTTTCTCTGATTCATTTCCAGCTTTGGAATCACTATATTCCATTGGATCTTCCCTCAGATATAGGTAATTGGCCTGCCTATAATACCAAATCTGGGAGTGTCTGGGTATGTTCCCTTCAGCTGACTTTTCTTCCTTATCTGGCACTTCTATCTATCTATTTGCTTCTTTTCTTTTTCTTGGTTCAGATCTACGAGAGAGAAAGACCAACATTGCTGCTTTGCCTGGCTCTTGCTCCTGAGTCAGAAAAATAGAGCTTAGAATGAAAAAAGGAAAAACAGTAGAATCAAGGACTTGAAGGATCAGTGGAGATCCTTGGTTAAGATGGATCCATGGAGATAAAATGCCAGATAAAAAAGCTCTTATATAGCATAGTAATGAGTAAGAACCAAAGCAATCCTAATGACAATTAGAATTGGCATTCTAATTCTAATTAAATAGCCATTCCAAGTAGCTTAACAAAATGAACAACTCATGCAGGATTCTGCTGGGGTCACTCTCTGAGCACCAGTAGCTTTTCACATATATAACATCTTTGTGCCAATCCTTTTCAAAATTCATGTTATGAACCTGCTATAATTCTATAATTCCCCTTTTTGGACCGAGATGCCCTATGCACGGTTACCCATGCCCTCGTCACTTCTCATTTGGATTACTGCAGAGGTGTCAAACTCAATTTCATTGAGGGCCACATCAGTATTGCGGTTGCCCTCAGGGGGCCGGGTGGGCATGGCCTACTGGGTGGGCATGGCTAGAGTGCATATGGCCTACTGGGTGGGCGTGGCCAGCTCTACATCGTTCGCATCAAGGGTGCCTATGGGGGCCTGGGCAGGAGTGGGACAGATCTGAGGGTCTCTGGCAGAAGGAGGGTCTTTGGGCCAGGGCCAAGGCAGTGGGGGCTGTTCCCTCACTGTTTCCAGGATGGCTTTGCAGGCCGCATGAAACCACTTTGCAGGCCAGATCCGGCCCCCGGGCCTTGTGTTTGACATGTCTGGATTACTGCAATGCTCTTTACATGGGGCTGCCCTTGGAGAGAACCCGTAGGCTTCAACTAGTGCAGAATGCGGCCGCGCGGGTGCTTATGGGAGTATCTCGGTACTCCCATATTACATCACTTCTGCGCGAGCTGCATTGGCTTCCAGTTGCCCTCCAGGTGCGATTCAAGGTGCTGGTTATAACCTTTAAAGCCCTACATGGCTTAGGCCCGGAGTACTTGCAAGACCACTTGCTGCCATTGTCAACCTCCCATCACCTGGTTCGCTCCCACAGAGTCAACCTCCTCAGGGTGCCATTGGCCAGGCAATGCTGGCTGGCAACCCCCAGGGGGAGAGCCTTCTCTGTGGGCACGCCGACCCTCTGGAATGAATTGCCCCCGGAGCTGTGGACGACCCCTGACCTTTGGTCCTTCCGCAGTGACCTGAAGATGTGGTTGTTCCAACAAGTGGGCCTGGACTGACTACGGTTTTAATTAGCTTTTTACTGGTTTTTAAATTGTCATATAATTATTGTATTTATTGTTTAATTCTTTTTAAAATTTTATATTTTATGTTTTTAATTTTTATTGTTGTGTGTCGCCCTGAGTCCTTAGGGAGAAGGGCAGCATATAAATTTAAATAAATAAATAAATAAATAAATAGCCTTGGTGGAGCAGTGGGCTAATGCCTCCTTAAGTAACACTAGCTGCCTGCAATTAGTGCAGGTTTGCATCCCACCAGGCTCAAGGTTGACTCAGCCTTCCATCCTTCTGAGGTAGGTAAAATGAGGACCCAGATTGTTGGGGGCAGTAAGCTGACTTTGTAAAAATGCCGCTTGGCGCGGGGGACGAAAGCTCTAATAAGCAGGCATATACATAGAATGAAGGCTATTGCTAAACACATTTGATTTGTGCTTAGATTGTAAGCCGCCCTGAGTCTTCGGAGAAGGGCGGGATATAAATGGGATTAATAAATAAATAAATAAATAAATAAGAAAGAAACAGTTTCTTCATCTAATTTTATCCTAGCTGTCATGTCATCCGAAATAATTTGTTTGCACTTATAGAAATATACTTGCTGACTTCTGGGGAAGAAATGAAGAATTGAAGACATTCTGCTAAAAGTGATTTGATGACTGTTGTGATATGAAGAAATGGCAAGTAGGATGGCTCTTTCACTCTGAACATGAAGAAGATCTGAGATCTCCCACAAAGTGCTGCAAACTGTTGTTTCTTTGAGGAAACAATAAAACAGTAGTCTCCAGTGAGTTTCAAGCTCTGGGAAATAAGGGAAAGCTATCTTTTCTTAAACCACAGTTGGTGCCTTTATGGACAGTGAGTTCACATACTTTTTAAATCACTTTTCAATATTGCTTATAACTGTTTTTCAGCTATTAGGAACTTTGGGTTGACAGGTTTTACAGCAACAGGCAAATTTCTTTTAATTCTTAGCAAAATAAGCTTTAAGTACAAGTTTAAGGACTTTTTAAAAAAATAATAAACAGCAAAGAACATCGATTTTTGAAAGCTACAAACAGATGAATGGTCCTTATGGATTTGAAATCAGAGTTTGGAATTTAAAACAATTCTTCCTGTGGGAAAATACTTTTAGTTTGAATTCTTTAAAAATAATGATAGTACACGATTTTGAAGGTGGGATAGAGGGAACCAGAAAGAACTAAAGTTTACATTTAAAGAATATTTAAATTTGACTTGCTAATAGAGAATGGAGCAAAATACTGTAACACTGATGCATTGAAGGATATCTGTGAATGGTGGTCCCAGAAATCAGTTTTAAGTGTGTCTACCTTTGTAAATAAGCTGTTTTTAAAAGATGCTATGGAAGAGGAAAAAGTTATATTAGACAAGACAGAGACTGATATAAAAGTGGATTTAAAAATAACAGACTACATGAATGATATGGGAAAAGATATGGGGAAAATAATGGATAGACAAATGAAACTGGATAATTTTAATAATTAAATGGTATATAGAAATAAAAGTGACCTGGATAATGTCCCTATATTGGGTTAACAAAAGAGATTTGCTAAAGTTTTGAAGAATTTTGTGAGAAGGGACAAAGTAAAAATTAAAAGGAATAAAAACCTAGGGCATTATTTGAAGGAATTAAAGATCAAAATTGTTAAGAGGAATAAATATAAAGTTGTTTGTTTGATCAAAGTTAAAATAAATGTTGTTATCTCTGTTAACCCTTAATCAGTTTTTGTGATTAGGGATGAAAATGAAGCTTTAAGAGATTGTATATAACAAGAAGAGATCATTTCTTGTATTTCAAGAGAAGGGATAAGTTACTAAAATTGTTTGTAGCTGTTCTGATGAAGGGGGAAATAATTTCTTTAGATATTTGTTTTCTTTTTCTTTCTTATTTTTTTTCCTTTCTTTTTTCTTAAAAAAAATGATTATATAAAGAAAAGAAATGTGCCTGCTACCTCATTAAAGGTTTTGAATCTACTATATCTTTTAATAAAGTATTGGATTGAAATTCATTTATATACAACTAAAACCCAGCTTAATAAGTTAAAACTATTACTTTTTTCTACAAAATCATGACTTGTTTTTCAAATTCTGAAAGATAAGATATTGCAAATACAAGCATCCTGTTCCATTCTGATCTCATTCTCTCTATCCCTACTTCTGGTGTTCTATTACTAGTAGAAAACTAGTGCCATTGTACAGATGCAGAACTCATTGATTTACTTAATGGCCTTACTTTTTACAAGGAATACTGGATGTGGCAGCATACAGTTACTGTGTGACTGAAACCAGTGGACTACTCGATGCCTTCTGTCTTACTGTATGTTTCGTGAAAACCTCCATTGACCAAGACAAAGGTTGCTATATCTGGGCCCATCTGGTGAAAAGAATGATCTACAGAATTTGTTGTTTGAAATTTAAGACAAAATACATGATAAAGTGTATGGACTGACAAAATCCTGTGTCACTGTGAAAGAAAGAAATGAAGAAAAAGCAGAAGGATGTAAAACAACTGAATAATGAAAGCTTGACCCTGTGGGATAGAGTTAAAAGGAAGTGAAGATATTGGTTTAATTATGAATGAAAGGACTATATTTACTACTGTATTATTACATATTGTTGTAATAACTATATACATGCAATAAATTTCATGTCAAATAGAATGAAATTACACCAGCTAGGATACTGCATGTGTGCATAAAGGTAGGGATTGATTGGTTGGCAATGTCACATTCCAGAGAACCAAAGATGATGATGGAAAATTGTACAGCATTCTGAATGTATATGATTCAGGGGAAAAACATCCCTCTATTGATTGATAGGAAGGGATGGATGAGAATGAGATCAGAGGCCATGAAAAAAAATGATTAGGTTATTTGGATAATCAAGAATGATTTAGAATGATGTCAGTTTTGAATATGAAAGTTTCAAATTCAGTTCAAATTTATTTAATAGTATCAAGAGTTGAATCTTGGAAAAATGGACATTCTGGAAACAAAGAAGAAAAACTGGACTGAGAATAGAATGCAGGAAGATAGTCTAGACCAGTATTTCTCAACCTTGTTAACTTTTAAGCTGCATGGTG
>JAKJMR010018093.1:327752-353395 GCA_024449315.1 Daboia siamensis | reverse complement strand
TAGACTAATTGCCCAATAAAATAAAAAGAAAGTAGATGGAAGAAAAGGAAATATGGAAGATGTTTGAAAACAGAGAAAAGACGTATGTTGCAGAATATCATAGAAGCAAGTGAAATTAAGTTAATAACAAATATGAAAAAGGAGACTTGGTAGAATGGCAAAATAAAACAGGCTGGGGTTGAGGGGATATGCCTATAACAAAATGATTGGTGCAAAAATGAAGGCAAAAATGGTATTATGTAATATTTATATAAAGAAAAGATCAATTGCAAATAATGTAGCTAATTGCGCAATGAAACTACCTCCAGTAGTTCACTGGTATTTTTCCCCAAAGCTCCTTCCAGTCTCTGCAACTGTTGTCTGTAAACTGTCTTCCTGATAAGAATGCATAGAATATAACCAAATAAGGAACAATGTACAACCAGGAAATAAGGGGTATAAATATGTCTGTTCATGAGCCCCTTGGGGTTCAGACCCTTTTGCTTCATTTTGCTCTCTGAACCTGCGCAACGTTTTCTTCTCTGAAGAGCTGGCATGAGTCTCTTCTTTCCACAACGAAAGAAAATAAGTAGAGAAAATGTGTGGGAAACAAAAACTTGCTCCTGTGCAGAGACTGAACATTCCAAGAAGGCTGAATGCTAAAATCTATCTTTGAGGACAAGGAGTGGAACTGTTAGGGGCAGTAAATTCTTCTGTACAATGGTTTGATCTTCAAATGTTCCATGGATGCAGAATCTTTTTGTAACTGTAGTTGTAATTGTGAATAATTACCTACCAAAAAGTAAAACTGAACTTGGCAAGAAAAGAACTATTGAAAGAAAGCAAAGAAGATGAAAGTAAAAGGTCACCTCTACCAATGAACTTATCTTTGTGCTGAGATCTTCAGAAATGGTCCTTTTGAAGGCATTGTTCTCTATTTTTGCACAGAGTAAGTGGAAAATTTTAGATTCAGTCTCTATATTCCTTAGATAGTTTTGTCTGAAACCTAGAGCTTCCAATAATCAGAATAGAGCAGGAAACACAAGCAGATTACTCTGATCCATGTGTGATTCCAAGATGTCTCTCCTAGAATCCATCCACTGTTATAATTTTAATTAGGTGAAAGAACAAAATTATTAACTACATATAGAACAGTTGTTTTATTTGCATTCATTTTCCTATATGATTTAATAACAGCATATGACTATAAATTAAATTAATTGTTTGACTTAATCCAACTTCTTTTGGGGGGGAGTGCCAACTAGGGGCCAATCTTTGACCCAAAACACAAAACTGTTCTCATTGCTGCCATGTTGGAAACTCAAACTTTTTCAGACTTTATCACTTTTGATCTTGTGCTTATTTATTGCACCTTGTACTGTATATTTTGAATCTGCTATTAATTAGCTACTTTTAGTTTTTTGCCCCAAGATCTTGCTTGATAAGCACAGTAGTTCATAAACCTTTTTAAAGATACAAATGTTCTCCTTTTAGAGTTCACCTTGCTACTCTTGCTATTCAGTATTATACTTTTATTCCTTCTATAGTAATACAATAGTATTTCATAGTTACTTGGGACATAGGATCAGAAAAGCAAAATTCAAGGCCAATTCTAAAGAATCATCTCATGGCAATTGAATATAGAGATTGCAAAGAAAGTTTTTTTAAAAAGTTAAGAGTCTAAAGGATTATTTCCCCTCTCACATCCACCTAACAGCCTTCTTCCTGGTCTATATCATTGTAAAGTATGTGGAAAATGAAGATGAATTTTCCCATATAATAAATACACACACACACACACACACACACACACACACACTCAATGTGTTAAAAAGTGGAATAGGATGACACCCCTGTTTGTATCTGCTTATTGTTTTTAAAGGAAGAATAGTTCTCAGACATGGCCCTTTGAATTTTCCTTCTGATTAATACACTCTTACAATAATTCAAAGAAGTGTTTGTCCTTCACTCATCAACCAAAAGTAGCCCTTATGCAAAAGAAAGCATTAGCTGGGTCATCCGCCAGAAGGCAAGAGTTTACCCCTCTTTCTTTGCAGCAAAGCAACAAAGCAAGCAAAGAATATTTAGCATTTCTCTTTTTGCTCATTATTCATGAGTTTAGCATCCAGTAGGGAGGTCTGCAGGGGGGCAAAAAATTAAGATGGTGGCCACACCATCTTTTTTAAAGCTGCTTTAAAGTTTAAAGCAAAAACAGTTGTCTAGTGGTAACTTAGAAGCTATCACATATATTATATAATACATTTGATTAAGCATGTTATGGGTGGAATATGTTCTTTAAATAAGAGCTGAGTGAGTGGTCTCCATCTGGGTGGGTGGAAGGAATGTAGACAGGATGTCCAGAAGGACACGATGAAATGTAAAAGGCAGAGACACTGATAATGAAGTTCTGACAGTAGATATTTACCAAACAGTCATTTAGAATGACACAAACATTCAGAGATTGATAAACTGATTAGCTATGTAGAGCAATAAGAAGCCTAGTTCTCTGAAAATTGAACTGAATGTCTTGCTGGATCCTAATGCAGTTTGACAAATAGCTCATTTTCCTGAAATTAACATTTGTAACCTCTCTGGGAAATTTTACATTTTTAGGCATTTATTAGCTTCTTTTGTGACTGATGGTGGATATGATCTTAGGCCATCATGAGGCATTATCTCCTCTGTTTGGAAAATTTATTCAAATAAAGAGTAAATGTCCTCCTCAATCATCACACATACACACATAGACACACACACACACACACACACACACACGTACAAACCCCATGTCCTTACACAAACTTATCTGTTAACTATTGGTGAACAAATGTGCTTTACCAATGGTTAACCCAGGTTGAAAGACACATTTCATTATCATCTTGTATATTTTCATGAAAACATACCGACGCCCATGGGAAAAAATGAGTGGGTTGGTTTTGTGAATACAGGTTATTAAACTCTGCATAGCTTTTCTCTCTATTTAAATAGCATTTTCATCACTCTTTAATGAATGAATTTAACAGCCAGCATTGTGAATATGACATTTTTATATGCTGTGTGTCTGCTTCAATCTTATTTATTGTGCTTATCTTGTCTTCTCTGCTGTGGTCATTATTCACAGTTGGGTAACCCTCCACTGTTGGCAACACTAGAGTCAATCATTGCACACAGACTATTCCTTTCAGCTGTTTCTCTTTCTTTTAGTACATTTGGCTATTTTCATAACATGGAGGTAGGGATGTGGTTTTGCCTGCAAAGGTTGGAAGGAGGGCAAACTATCAGCAATGCTTGAAAAACTGAAGTGAGAATACTAGGATAAAAAGAGGTCTATTTTAATAATAAAAAAATATGATAGGTTTGGAAATAATAAATGAGGCAATATATAAAAATATGTGCCTCTCATCATTTAAGAATATAGAAAGTAACCAACTTATTTTGCAGAGATGTAAGTTAAGGCTGATTTCTTCTTAGGGAAACTCACTTGTCCACAATCCAATATACCAGGATGGAGGGAAAGGGAACCTCAGGCAAAGGATGCTGGGAATATCATCATCACACATTATTTTTTTTTTTTTTTTAATTGAAAAGTCTTTCAATACATTTTAATTATTACATCCCATCCCCCAACCCTCCCCAACCCTATCCCACCCTCTCACCCTCCCCTTCCCCCCTCCCCCCCCCCGGACTTCCCAGAGCTAGATACAAGGTATAAAAATAAAATAACCAATCATAAACTCTCATATGCTAACAACAATAAACTATTAAATCTCTCGCACTTTAGCTCTTATAAATTGACTACAAGCAATATACTTATTCAAATGCTAGATGAAACTTTTTAGTCCCATATTTGTTCTGGATGTAATCAATCCATTTCTTCCACTCCACAATATATCGTTGTTGAGAATGATCTTTCAAATATGCTGAGATCTTTGCCATTTCCGCCAGGTTGGAAACTTTTAAAGTCCATTCCTCTATAGTCGGCAGTTCTTCCTTCTTCCAATATTGCCCTATTAAGAGTCTCGCTGCCGTAATTAAGTTCAACATCAAATTAATGTCCAACACAATAGTATCAGTAATAATGCCCAGTAAAAACAATTGCGGACAAAACTTTATCCTTTTCTTGAATATCTTCTGCATATTCCACCAAATTTTAATCCAAAATGGTTTGATCTTTTTACAAGTCCACCATATATGAAAATACGTTGCATCTTCGCCACCACATCTCCAACATTTGGGCTGGTAATTCGGATACATACTTGCTAACTTTCTAGGATCTAAATGCCATCTATAGAACATTTTATAAAAGTTCTCTCTTAGATTTTGAGCTTGCGTAAATTTCACATTTCTCACCCAAATCTTTTCCCAAGTGTCCATTGTGATAACTTCCTGAATATTCTGTGCCCATTTTATCATACAATCCTTAACAATTTCTTTTTCTGAGTCAATCTCTATCAATGCAAGATATATCCGTTTAATATGCGCTGGTCCCTGATTTCTAATTTGTTTTACCAAATTTTCATCATCCATCAAAAAACCAATCTTCTGATCTTCTTTCCACCTGGCTTGTAATTGTCCATATTGAAACCAAGTTTGTACAATCTTTTTTTCTCGTAAAAGATTATATGACTTCAAACACCACACATTCCTCTCCAAGCTCAAAATTTCCTTATATGTAGTCACATCATGTTTAAATCCAACATTTATATTCTCTATTGCGTGTTTGGGTATTGCCCATAACGGTATCTTATAATTTAACTTTTGTCTGTGCTTTTTCCAAACTCGCAACAAAGCATACCTCAAAATATGCATTTTGAACACATTATCTACCTTTTTGTCATACAGTAAATATGCATGCCAACCAAATAACAAATCATACCCTTCAAGATTTAACAGTCTCCCCTGTGTCAAATTGATCCAATCACTTATAGCTGATAATGCAGCAGCTTCATAATATAATTTAAAATTGGGCATTCTTAGACCACCTCTTTCACGTGTATCCTGCATAATTTTAAATTTGACCCGTGGCCTTTTCCCTGCCCAAACAAATTTGTTAATACCCTTCTGCCATTCCTCCAAATTTGAATCCTTTTTGAGAATGGGTATCATTTGAAACAAAAATAAAAATTTTGGCAAAACATTCATCTTTACTGCTGCAATTCTTCCCAATAATGATAGTTGTAATTTTTTCCAACTCATCATCACACATTATTATTATGGTCATATACCAGCATAAGGCAGAAGTAGTTCAGCAACACCAACACGGACACAAGGTCAGTACCTCTGCTGTAGAATAACTGGCAATTGCTTTTATATTTATAGAATCCTGCTTTTACAAGTATATGTAAATTAGACATTTTTAATGTGTCTGTTCTTTTTACAATTTATCTCCATGAGCCCTCTAGATTGTAAATAAAATAGATAATGCTCTGAGTAAGTTTATAATTTTATTCCAAAAACACTTACTGTAGGGAAATGATTCATCCACATTCCATAGATTTATTACAGTTATAATCATGAAAGGTAGAGTGTGTGTTTCCCAGCCCACCATAGCCTCTGAAGAAAGCAGGAAATATTCTCCATTAGTCCTTATCTTGCTCCTGAATCACTTGTTAAAGGTGCCCCTTCAAGTGATGACACTCTATGGGAATACCAGCCATATGAACAATGAGAGCCACAGTTTCTGTTGATGATGGAATACAATGTACCTTCTGACAGGTGTGACAGGGAAATAGATGCATAGAGAAACAAAGTTTCTGTTTACAAATGTGTGCCATAATGCTTTCTGAAGCAATTGAATGCAAAATGGAAGTTCTGTTGCTAGGCTGAAAGCTAAAAAAATTTTCTTCTGCTAGTCTCAAATTTTCCTTTGATTAATAAAATCTCCCTCCACAGTGCCACTCATTTATTGTCCGCTCCTCTTGGTAATAGGTGCAGCATTCTGTGACCTTCCAGAAGGTTAAAACTTCAACTTCCATCAGCCTTAGCATGATTGGTGGTAGTCCAATAACAAGTTAAAGACTTTAGAGTACCGTACACCAAGTCTTTTTGCCATGACAAGATTGGGATCAGCTTTATCTATCTGGCCATGGGAATACCCATCTTGGCCTTGGCTTGGCTTGGTTGGCTTGGCTAGGCTATAGAGTTTCTTCTGTCTTTGTTTGAAACTACAACCAAACTCTTTAACATTTCTATTAAGCACTTGTACAAAGGAACAGATAGATACAATAGATAAAATGCTTTCAGATTTGCAGAAGTCAAAACATTGGATAGAATGGCAAATACCCCAGAGAACAGAAACAAAATCCAAAAAAGAAAAATGGATCAAAATAACAATATAATATTTAATCAGAGACTTAAAATATTAAAAGAAGACGTTTATGACGGGGGTCCTAAATTGGTAATTGTACTTGTGCAAAACATCTTGGGAAATATAGTTGATTGTAAATTCAATAATTGTGCAATGTGACATATCTGTAAAAAAGGGGGAAACACCATTTTAGGATGCATCAATATCAATAGTTTCCACCTCACAGAAAGTACTAGTTTTGCTCTATTTTGTATTGGTCAGAGGCTCCACATGAACCATTGTGTTTATTTCTGGGCATTACATGCTAATATGGATTAAAAACCCTAGAATGGGCTATCAGAAAACTATTATATCAGGTGACTCATAACTATATTCCAAAGGACAGCCAGAGGAGAGGAGAGGAGAGTCTTTCATTATTAGAAGATCAACAGTAGTTAATTCTCTATCTTTTGGCACTGTAGGACTTGAACCAATAGTTTTAAGTAACGAATTGACAGATTTTACTTAAATGCTGGAACAGTTTAATGACTTAGCATGGTAATGGACTATCCTTTGTGCATAAGCAAAGCTATCTACTTATCAAAATGCTTGAAGCTTTGCCTTGGCTCAAGAGGGTTGTTCTGCTGGTCTAAACTGCCTTCCCCAATTCAACAAAACTTTAACTCTCTGATGCTTTAGAGGAGAACAAGAGAAATATCAGTGACGTGTCACATCAAGTTTTATGTTTGCAAAGCTGGGTTTTTTCCCCCTTTATAGTTGCTTCAATTATTTTGCTTTTCTGTTTTGTAATAAGGCCCAGCATCCTGCTCATTTGGTTGAAAATAACTAACCTACAGTCAATGTGCTGCCCTTCCTTCTGACGGTTAGCCTTTTCATTTTTCCCTCTCATGGTGGCTTTTTCATATTTAGGTGTTTTTGTTTTTGATTTATGAAGCTTTCGGTCTATTGCATTTAAGATGCTCAGTGCTGAAAAAAGAAAGAAAGAAAGCTTTTAGCTGGAAGGCAAAATGAGGAGAGCAATATTTCGTGCTGTTTTTAATGTAATTTAAAGGCAGGTTTCAAGTTTAAAATCAGAAAGTAAAACAAGGCAAGGGTTACAGCCTAAGAGAGGATATGCTTTCCCCTCCCTAAATTCTTCCCGGAGCTGGACATTAGCAGTGACAACAGAAATGGATTTTTCTTCTAACCAATGTGCAGGCTTTGCCTCTCAAAACATGAGGAATTGTATTTGTGCCTCAACAGAGCCTTTTGACAGGAATCTCAAGGGGTGAAACCACCACTATTCTTTTCTTCTGTTGTTGTAGAGGCTGAACATATTTAGACAGTTAGTTAATCAAACAGACCTAGCCAGGTTCTTCAGATAACTGCAGAAGGAGCCACAAATTCTACTTGTCAGTTTGACTGGAAATCTACTCATAAGGATTGGTTACTTCCCCGGTGATTGTAATCCTTGAATCCACTGTCAGTTTATAAAAGTTAGGCATTCTTTCTTAAACCAAAAAAAATAATAATGCTGTGTTGAAATGTGCCTTGCAATTTCTCAGAAAGTTTTCACTTTCCACCCCCTCATGACAGGGCTTCTGTTTTTAATCTTTTCAACCCAACAGAACATTGGAAAGAAAATTGTGTTGGCCTGTTTTTTGTTCAAGACAACAGAATAGGACCAAACTGAATCCAGTGAGAAAATATAGCAAAGGAAAGGTCAGATTTGGAAATGAGTTAGTTCCAGGCAAGGGCTGCTAAGAAAAATCCCCAGAGGGGGAAAAAAAAAACCCTCCCTCAATGTATTCCTATGGGACAAGAAATTGGGTAGCAGTTCAGAAAATTGCCGGCACTCCTATTCTGCCCCTCCCTCCTCTGTTTAGGTCACAGAAATGGAAGTAACATGCTGGCCAGAGCATACTATAGATCAGGGGTGTCAAACTGGCAGCCTGTGGGCCTGATGCGTCACCCTAGCTCTGAAAGGCAAAAAATGTGATACGTCATGATACATCATGTGATGCGATCGAGTTTGATACCTGTGCTATAGATGCACACAAAGGTTGACAGATGCAATACAGGTAATCACCTACTTATAACAGTTCATTAAGTGACGTTCAAAGTTACAATAGCACTGAAAAAATTACTTATGATCATTTTTCACACTTATGACGTTGCAGCATCCCCATGGTCACATGATCAAAATACAGATGCTTGGCAACTGGCTCATATTCATGATGGTTTCAATGTCCTGCGGTCATGTGATCAGCTTTTGCAACCTTCTGACAAGCAAAGTCAATGGGGAAGCCAGATGCACTCAACAACCATGTTATTAACTTACTGACTGCAGTGATTCCCTTAACTGTGGAAAGAAAGGTCATAAAATGGGCAAAACTCAATTAACAAATGTTTTACTTAGCAGCACAAATTTTGGGCTCAATTGTAGTCATAACTCGAGAACTACCTGTATAAGAAACACCCATAGATTTAACATGTCATTTCATAACACAGAAGAATATACAGAATCCTCTTATAGCCTCTGCTGGTAAGGGAGTCAGCAGATAACTGGAGAGATGACAAAAAATGAAAAATAGGCCATTCATCAGTCACCTCATGAAAACTACATTTCACTTTACCAAAATGCTCTGAGGGTGGGTGGAGGGAGGTAGAAATAAATTTAATCTTCTTTGAATTGAATAAGTATGCTAAGAGATGCAGAAAAACATAGCAGTGATATAAGCAAACTCAAAAATCTGCCTGACAAAACAATTATAAAATTTAGTCTAAGAAACTAATGCATTATTCCATTGTGCATTGTGCATTGAATTCCATTGTGGAATTCTCCCCCTCCCCATTTTGCTGCCACTTTTTACAGGCTGTGAATTGATCTATTTTCCAGGAACAGAAGGATGCAAAAAGGAACAAAGATGCCAATGAATAGGTCTCTGGTGGTCTAAATAATGGTCGAAATAATTACAGTTTGTAATGATTACTTTCAAACAGAAGTAGAAGTCATTGTATCATTGTGATGAAGATTGTGATTGGCTGTCTTTACGCAAGCTGAAGATAGCCAATTTAAGGTCCATTGTTGCTTTCTGTGTGTGCGTATGTGCAAGTATCAGTACAGAATGCTTCATTCAAACAAAGCATTGTCCTCAGTGTAATGTCTTTGTGAAATCAGTTACTGTGAGGTTCATCATCTTACTAAGTTATCCTTTCAGGGAGCTGGTTTAGTGACAGGATATAATGGTATACAGGAAAGATCTTGGAATAATGATCCAAAAAAATACTACCTAGGAAATGATCAAATAAGAGACTTGAAAGACTGATGTCAGCCTTACTAGGTAGGCCAGACAGGAAAGATAATCAGATGATCAAATCTATTTTATTGTGACACTAATCTGTGATTAAAATTCTCCTACTGTCTCCTTTACAGACAGAAAAATTAGGGAAATAAAATGACACAAACTAATTTAATAATGCAAAGTATCCAGAATATATCAAAATTTGATGGAGTGGAGGCTGAATGGCCATATTTGTTAGTTTCACATATTAGTCAACTCAATGTCCATTGAGTCAAGAAACAGTAGACAAACTGAATGAAGTGTGGGAAACTTCTCAGTTTTAATGAAAGAACCAGGTCTACTTTGTAGGGAAAAGATAAAAGTCTATTTTTAAAGCATAAAATTAAATATTATTTATAAAGTTTAAATATTAAATATTATTTATAAAGTTTCAAATAAAGGCTAAGATTTAAAATGGTTGTTTGACAATAATTCATTTCAATTATTTCATGAAAATAACCAAAATATTTAAATGAGATTTCATTATAAACATGAAAATGAAGCTTCATTTCCAAGTTTCAAAGTAGCTAGATTAAGATAATTAGGAAATAAAACAACAGTTTGACATTTATTTAATTTTATCCCACCTTTTGTATAGGAGCTCAAAGTGGCATACACAATGTTTCTTCCTCAACAAAACCCCTGAGGTAGTTTGAAAGAGTGAGACTGATCCAAAATCACCCAATGAATTTACATGGCTGACATTAGTTATTGATGATGATGATAACGATGATGATGATGATGATAAAACAGTTATCACCTATTCTTTATCCAAAATACTTCTGCAATCTCAATAAATATGATTCAGTGTACAGTACATGTATTATGCATGCTCTTTTACTAATCTGCAGCATGAAATAAGATAATGTACAAAATAAAATATACCAGTGATGTAGAATTTTCAGCAAATTAAGTTATTAGAATAGTGGTAAATGTGATGTGAAAAAGACAATTCAGTTCTTTTACTCTTGAGATTTTGATTTATACCAAGTTTTAAACATATTCTGGCTTTATAACACAGGGAAGGTTTGAAGAGAAATTATAATTAAGTGTGAGTGAACATGCCATAACTCGTGTAGTGTCTTAGGACAGGAAGAAGTTAATAACAGATCAATATATTACTCATCAATAGACACATTACAATTTTCCATTGCATGAATACAGTTTATAAGACTTGTGGAAATCCATCCTCTGTTGCTTTATTACTTTTGAAGGAGAGATTGACAAGCCATCAACACAAATCATGATAAGAAATGCAGGTGTCATATTCTGATACACTGTGACTGGAAAGTCACTATAGATCCATATCCCAACATGAAGCAATATCTCAATAGCTTTGATAGCTTTGATGTTAGAAAATATATGGAGCAACAAATAGTGGAAGATAAGTAGGATTTCCCTTCCAAACAAACTATTAAATTTTACTATACTTGAATTGAGGAGGCAGTTGAAATTCCAAATATGAGGTTCCAGTGGATAATAGTTCTTCATGCAGAGGCAAGTTGTACATAGGATTATTCATCACCTAAGTAATTCTCTATCAGCCAAATTATAGCACAAAGTCTATCTTGACACTCCTCTGTTTTATGGCATTTTCTTTTTGAAGGATTATCTAATCTGTATCCAGGTAAAATGGAGAGGCATAACAAGAAAAAGTAAAGATGTTCTCTGTAAGCAGTTAACCTTGACATTTCTCTTGAAATTATACTAATTATTTTAGATGTGCACATAGTGATATATGCAGATTTTAATAAAAGTGTATTCCTTTGTTGTCTTTCTTTGGAAATGGACTTCATTGGGAGGGAGGGTGTGAATGTTATGAAAAAAACACAAAATGATTGAACTTTATTCTAAAAAAGCAATTTTAATGTAATTAAATTTGTCTGCACATTATTCATTTTTAAGTCATGAGGTATTGCATATTTGCCCCATGACTGTATCAATCCATGTACAATTACTGGTGCTCTTTGCACATGAAATCTTCATGTAGTGAAATCCTCTTTTCTGTATCCTTTGATTCAAGAATGCCTACTAACATTCTGACTGGTGATATAGTGGAGCACTAATGGCAGTGTTGCCCATTCTGTATACTGCTCCAACACTGCAAAGATTAATAGTAGTTGTCATAGCTCTATCTATCCACACTCTCTACATCCCTCTTTACCAAGACTGATGGAACACAATTTTATATACAGTCTGATTTGTTTCTTAAGGTATTCATAGAGCTATTGATCTCGTATAACATTCACATCATAGCAAATCATAAAGAGAGCCAATATGGTGCAATGGCTGAATTAATGGGTTTCTCAGGTTCAGCTCCACCCTTAATCATGTACCCTCATTGTGGCTTTGAGTCAGTCTCAATGCAGTCTTTATAATACTTTGTGGAATAAAAATAAATGGGGACTCTCATGGAAGCCACCTTTAACTCTTGGAGGGAAGGAAAAATATAAATCTAACAAATATAAGCGAATAAATAATTAAAGTGTAAGGTCCTTAATATATGCCAGCATATTTATTAGGGATAAACATTTATTAAGGATGTGGATTCAAAAAGCAAAATGGATCTGGAGCACACATAGAAGTGATTGTATGTCAACTGTGAAGGGCAGCTGTTTGAGCCAAGAATGAAGTCAAGCTTGCTTTAAATTGTTGTCAGCAGGTGGTATGTGCAAAACCATGTGTGTTCTAGATCAAATTTTGATGTGCTTTCTTTTGATCTCTGCATAACTGTAATGTTGGCATATATGTGTCTGCACTGCTTTTCTGACATGAATGGCACTTATAGGAATTACTACAATAAAAAGACAATATGGAACGTTATAATCACATCATAAAAAAGAAAGCACAGTTTAATACAATTAGGAAATATATTCCATCCATTAGTTAAAACCTATTTTAATAAATGATCACTGGGGAGTTGATATCGGATGTCAATGTGTCTGGATCTTGAACCTGTAAAATGTGTTTCAGAAATATAAACCACAGATTCATTATCTTCCATCACAGTGATCGGTCGAATCGGATGTGTCCAGATATCTGTGATTAAAGCATCAAACCAGGTTAAAGAATTGCATGCATCAGACACACAAGCATACTCAGCTTCTGTAGAAGAACAAGAAACAAAATTCTGTTTACGCACATGCCAGTAAACAGGACATCCATTTAAGAACATCATGTAACCTGAAGTACTTTTCCGTGACTTCTTATCACTTGCCCAATCTGAATCTGCATAACAACACAACTCTGCATAGTCAGTACGTGTTGGTTCCAACAACAACTTCATGTCTTTGGTGTGTTTTAGATACCTCAATAACTTTTTAACACATGTCCAATGAAACTGTTTTGCCTTGCCTACATGTCGTGATAAAAGATTAACACTAAGTGCAATGTCGGGTCTAGTCCAACTACTGATATATAACAGCGACCCAATGACTGAGCGATAAAGTGTTTGGTCTTCGAACTCAGGACTTGGTTCATGTGCCAAATTGTGAAAATCGGTTTGCATGGGTATACTCACAGGCTTAGCATCCTCCATGTTGCAGTGATGTAACAGTTGTTCAATCTTCTCTTCTTGTGTGAGACTAAACCCCTTCTGAGTTTTGACAATTTGAACACCTAAATAAGTGTTGATACATCCTAAAGACTTCAATGTGAAAAACTTTTGTAAAGCTCTAGCAAAAACCTCACTCATCTGCTTATTTGGACCAATATAAACAATATCATCGACATAAACAAGAATTATCTCATACCTATTACCGGATCTTTTAGTAAACACGCATTCATCTGTTTCGGACTTAATAAAGCCCATTGAATTTAGTTTATCAGAAAGACATAAGTACCACATTAAACCAGACTGTTTCAGACCATAAAGACTTTTGTGTAGAAACCAGGTATCCCCTTCTTGCTGTCGAAAACCTGGAGGACCTTTCACGTAGATGTCCTCGTCAAGATCAGCGTGTAGATAAGCCGTTTCAACGTCGAACTGAAAAACCTCTAGGCCAAGGATAGTTGCAGTGGCTAATGCAATTTTCACACTCTCAGTCCGCACTGTGGGTGAGTATGTATTTGTATAGTCCTCAGGATAACGTTGAGCGAAACCCTGGGCTACGAGTCTGGCCTTGTACAACGACTCACCATTCGGCTTCTTTTTGATCCTGTAGACCCATCGAGTGCCAATAACTTTCTTGTTTGCTGGAGGGCTTGCAGGTGTAAACACTTGGAGTTTCTTTAGACTGTCCATTTCAGCCTGCATTGCCTCAAACCATTTATCTTGTTCTGCCTCTGGAAGATGTTTGATCTGTGTGAACTTCTCAGGTGGAAGTGTAACATTACAAATCAAAGGTACAGGAGTTTTCGTTACTTGCCACGAATAACGTTTTGGAGGGATTCCCTTTGTGGTCCTCTTGGAACGTCTCGGACCAACCGTCCATTCTTCTTCCATGTCGTCCTCGTCTTCATCATCGTCGCCGGCAGCAACATCGGCGGCTTGCGAAGACGGAACAGTAGGTTGAGAAGAACTCGTGGAAGGGACAACCTCCTGTGAATCTTGACCGTCAGGTTCAGTGTCCATTGACATCAATAATGTTGTGCATGCTCTATTATCCAAGTCCCATATGTCAGGAGTCCATGGCTGGGCAGGAGGATTAAACACCATCATGTGAGTACCTTCTCTGTGTAGCAAAAGTCCAACCTCACTGACCCATGCCCTATAATTCTGTCCTGACTTCTTTAATTTTGAGTCACCAGCCAGTGGTACAATCGAAGGTATTTGATGAGGGACATACAATTGAGGTACTGGCTGTGCAGGTCTTTGAACTGGTATTCCACTCTGGCCAGCAGGAGGCGCTGGCGCTGGGGCAGGTGCAGTAGCATAACCTGCAGATGACACTGGCCTTCGCATATAAGAACCTGGTGGCAATTGCATGTGGGCTGAATATAGCTGTGCTCTGCCAGGTAGAGGGGCTTGCATAGAAGCAATATTAACAGGAGAAGCAATAGTAACAGGAATCCTAGCACCATTAGGGGCTGGAGCCTCAGATAACGGCAGAAATCTTGTATCTCTGAGCAAAGATTCCTCCATGGACAGTTGAGAAAGTGAGAGCTCCAATTCACGTCTTATTGCAGCTTCAGCAGTAGATGGTGCTATAACATTTGCTTCAGGCATCACTGTGGCTCTGTATGTCCTTTGGGACAGCCCATAGTCATGTGACATAGGAGCCTCCGGTTCCCATTCGTCTGGCATGACACTCAATGGTGGGCGTGACTTTGGCTTTGGGGAAGAAGGAGGCAATATGGCTTCTTCTTGTGGGTGTGGCAATATGGCCGGTTCTTGCTCATAACACTTCTCATATTGCTGAACCATTGACACATATTCCTTTGCCTGCTGCAAACGCTTTTCAAAAACCCCAATTTGTGCACAGTAGCCTTGCATAGCCCTATCTCGCATAGTTTGCTTGGGGCTTGAAGGAGCAGAAGGAATTTTCTTCGGCTGAACTTTAGTTTTCGCTCCAAGCCTTTGAAATTCATCTTGAGCAGCTACCAGGGAGCTTTGGTAAGTAGAAAAAGGAGTGACTGACCTTGCATCGTCGACAGGAGCAGGTGCATCATCTCCAAGGCGTGTGGCTGAAGCGATCGGAGTCTGTAAAGTTGAAGGGAGTCGCCCCACGGATAAACTCCTAGCCTCCCTTTTCAGCCTCGGCTTCATGTTTCAGCAGTTAATCACCGTTGCCTCACCAGCACTAACTAACTGATAACAGCCGCAGAAACATGCATCTCTAAAGACATAAATCAAACCATCCTCTGCTACCAAATGTTAAGGTAAAAATCACCTTAGTAGAGGGCGAAGGATCGTGCCTCAGAGAATGCATGATGTGCATGAAGGAAGGAAATAAAACACGACGCATCATCCTACTAAATACCTTTTAATTACAAAAATATACAAACTAGATATATTATAAAAAGAGAGCTAGCTGACTACATCCTAACGTAACAGAGAGTAACAGCAAAGTGTAAAGGACAATAAAGAATAACTGTGAGAAACTTTTTCTAGACATGCGCACATAGCAGTTTAAAACCAAAACATAACTAGTCATATGGGCTTCACTATGGTTACCAGATAGGTTATCATAACAGGTGCAGAGAGCAGGGGAAGAATACAGTTAGAAATGAACTTTTCTGACGAACAAAAAAAAACGTGCAGTGACAATTTAGTTACTTTGTTTCTGTATTGGGTTTATCTTTATGAGATTATAGGTTCCTTGTAATACAGTTGGTTCTTTTGTTTTTTTGGCTGTTCTGTATTTTGTCCATAGGAACTATGGTAAGTTCTTTGGAATAAAGGTCCATCTTCACCGATATAACCAAAATAGAACAAATCCTAAAAGAAGAACAGTGGTGCATGAAGAGAAGTGGACTCATCATGAAAAGAAGTGGACTCATCCTCCCATAGTTACATGGCAACCTAAAATGCAGTATACGAACAGGACATAGCATTCCACTCATTCTTCTCTCAGATAGTCTTTTTATAAATTCTCATGATGATACTAATTTTATTTCTCTGTCCTTCTTACCCAAAGACTTTTACCAGGATTTTTATTTTCTGATTTGTGATTTTTTTCTGCAAGCATATATTTCTTTATATGCAATGATGAGCTTTATGTTGACTCTGTTCCTTCTAAATAAGATGCAGATTTTCAGGGCAATCTTGTAATTATGTGTGTCATCCCACCAAAATTCAGTGATGCCTATGATATTATATTGATCTCTTGTATAGGGTTGCAAGTTCTTGTTTATTTCCAATGAATTGAGTGTAGTTGTAGAAACATCTGAGATGGGAATGATACCATGTACACACTTTGCTGTTGTAGTTTTCACCCAATCTCTATTTTCCCCCCTCGCTTCTTGCTTCTTCATTTATCTTCTCCATAGTTGCCTCCAGTCTTGATAACATATTCTGTTCTGGGCTTTTAACACACTTGGTCTTTTTCTCTATGTTAACACATTCCTGATGAGATTGGAAAGGTTTCTAGTGAACATATCCTTAGCAGCCTTGATGTGTTTCAGTCTTCATCTGTTGCCCTTGCCAGGAATCTTTCTAACGCAGTTCACAGTCAAAGAACAAGACCTTTCTTGGTAGTACCATCTACATCATCAGAAGTTCATTTCCATAATCCTGTTCTCCCTGATGTCATGATCTTCAACTGAACTAAAATATACTTTGTTCTTTCATTTCTATTGCATTCCAGAGAAAAAGAAAAGGTTTGCATTCACGTATATATCCTGCAAATTACTATATAGTCATTTTAGGTTTCCCTGTCCTAGGATGTAATTTTGAGACCAGCACAATCATAGTGCTTCTCTTTCTATTTAAAAGATTTTCAAATAATATTTTAAATGCTAAGGGGCATATTTCATCGGTAAATCTCATAAATTAGCCCTTCCCCCTTACTGTTCTTGGAAAAAAATGTACAGAACATTCCAAGAGGAAGAAAACGTAAAGAAATATGGTTCAAATCCCCTCATATAGATTTCTATTAAAGTTAGCATCCTAATTCCCCCATGAAGTCTTAGTTTGCCTGTATCTTCATCCCATTCTGCAGAAAAACAAAAACATTGGTACCGCTACCAATGATTTTTATTATTATACCTTATTCAGTGTGAATCCCTGACTAGTTAGGTTCATTCTAAGGGAGAGAAAGAAAGCCCAGACAATGAGAACAGAATAACCTCAAAGTAGGAGCAGGTTATGATAAAAATGCAGAAAGTTATCAAAAGAGATTTTTTAAAATGTGTTTCTCAGCCATTCTTTTTGCTTGTACCTGTTCAACTAAAAGCAATATTTTCCACTTGAAAACTGAGTGTGACAATATTCTGCAGAACCCGAGAGATACAGGTCTTGTCTAATGGCATATTATATTGCTCAGAGTTATTCTACTGCATTATATTCTCTCTTTTTAAATTTTCATCTGGTATGGTTTTCTCTTTATTTGTCAATAAATAATCTTAATAGTACCACTGAATAAATAATGTTCACTTGCAGAATGTAGTGAAGGAACACATCAAAATTTATATAATGGACCAAAGATGACAAGTAGAAAACAAATATCAAAAGGGAAAATACTGTTGTTATTTTAAAAAGTATGCTATAATGGTACGTGAGAAAGACCTTGAGAGACAGGCAGAGATGCTGCCCTGGGGAATTGTCATATTTGCAATAATGGTGAATATCTGTAGCTCAGGTGTAGGATGAGGGTGAAGGTTCATTCTCCAAGCTTGTGGGTTGGTTTCTGAATGTTTCATTACCAGACTAGGTAACATCCTCAGCAGAGTTTAGGGGATGTCAGTGTCAGTGTTCTTCTGTTTATAAGGGCTTCAAGTATGGGTGGGTTGAGTGAGGGTCTTGTGATGGGTCAGGTGTGAGTCACTGATGACACTAACATTCCATAAATTCCACGGAAGATGTTACCTAGCCTGGTAACAAAACATTTGGAAACCAACCCACCCACAATTGTCATATTTTTTTATTTATTTATCAAATTTAGAGTCCACACATCTCACTCTCAGATAAGAGACAGTATAGCCTGTAGCTGCATAGTGGACAGAGCAAGAGACTCAGAAGGGTCTTGTTCTCAGGTTGTAAAGATGATATAGCAGGAAACTTTTACTTTCAGACATGCAAGATTCTGTTAATGTATCTTTATAATAAAGTAGAATTAATTTTTTTTTTTATTGAAAAGTTTTTCAGTACATTTTAATTATTACATCCCATCCCCCAACCCTTCCCAACCCTATCCCACCCTCTCACCCTCCCCTTCCCCCCTCCCCCCCCCGGACTTCCCAGAGCTAGATACAAGGTATAAAAATAAAGTAACCAATCATAAACTCCCATATACTAACAACAATAAACTATTAAATCTCTCGCACTTTAGCTCTTATAAATTGACTACAAGCAATATACTTATTCAAATGCTAGATGAAACTTTTTAGTCCCGTATTTATTCTGGATGTAATCAATCCATTTCTTCCACTCCACAATATATCGTTGTTGTGAATGGTCTTTCAAATATGCTGAAATCTTCGCCATTTCCGCCAGGTTGGAAACTTTTAAAGTCCATTCCTCTATGGTCGGCAGTTCTTCCTTCTTCCAGTATTGCCCTATTAAAAGTCTCGCTGCCGTAATTAAGTTCAACATCAAATTAATGTCCAGCACAGCAGTATCAGTAATAATGCCCAGTAAAAACAACTGCGGACAAAACTTTATCCTTTTCTTGAATATCTTCTGCATATTCCACCAAATTTTAATCCAAAATGCTTTGATCTTTTTACAAGTCCACCATATATGAAAGTACGTTGCATCTTCACCGCCACATCTCCAACATTTAGGCTGATAATTCGGATACATACTTGCTAACTTTCTAGGATCTAAATGCCACCTATAAAACATTTTATAAAAGTTCTCTCTTAAATTTTGAGCTTGCGTAAATTTCACATTTCTCACCCAGATCTTTTCCCAAGTGTCCATTGTGATAACTTCCTGAATATTCTGTGCCCATTTTATCATACAGTCCTTAACAATTTCTGTTTCTGAATCAATCTCTATCAATGCAAGATATATCCGTTTGATATGCGCTGGTCCCTGATTTCTAATTTGCTTTACCAAATTTTCATCATTCATTAAAAAACCAATCTTCTGGTCCTCTTTCCACCTGGCTTGTAATTGTCCATATTGAAACCAAGTTTGTACAATCTTTTTTTCTCGTAGAAGATTATATGACTTCAAACACCACACATTCCTCTCCAAACTCAAAATTTCCTTATATGTAGTCACATCATGTTTAAATCCAACATTTATGTTCTCTATTACGTGTTTGGGTATTGCCCATAACGGTATCTTATAATTTAACTTTTGTCTGTGCTTTTTCCAAACTCGCAACAAAGCATACCTCAAAATATGCATTTTAAACACATTGTCTACCTTTTTGTCATACAATAAGTATGCATGCCAACCAAATAACAAATCATGCCCTTCGAGGTTTAATAGTCTCCCCTGTGTCAAATTAATCCAATCACTTATAGCTGATAATGCAGCAGCTTCATAATATAATTTAAAATTGGGCATTCTTAGACCACCTCTTTCACGCGTATCCTGCATAATTTTAAATTTGACCCGTGGCCTTTTCCCTGCCCAGACAAATTTATTAATACCCTTCTGCCATTCCTCCAAATTTGAATCCTTTTTGAGAATGGGTATCATTTGAAACAAAAATAAAAATTTTGGCAGAACATTCATTTTTACTGCTGCAATTCTTCCCAATAATGACAATTGTAATTTTTTCCAACTGTCCAATTCTTTTTGCACTTTATTCCATAACTTTTCATAATTATTTTTATATAATTTAACATTTGAGGGTGTTAAATATACCCCCAAATATTTAACCCTTTCAACAATTTCAAATCCAGTTAAGCTTTCTAAAGCTACCTTTTGTAATGCTGTCATATTTTTAGATAAAATTTTAGTTTTTTATATGTTAATCTTAAATCCAGAAACTTTCCCATATTGCGATATTAACTCCATCAATTCTATAACAGAATTTTCTGGATGTGTCAACGTAATAACCAGATCATCCGCAAACGCCCTCAATTTATAATCCTGATCTCTTATTCGAATTCCCTTAATTGTTTCCGAATTCCGTATTTTAATCAGTAATATCTCCAACGTTAAAACAAATAATAAAGGTGATAACGGGCAACCCTGCCTCGTGCCCTTTTCAATATTACACATTTCAGTCAAACTATTATTAACAATTATTCGAGCTGTTTGCTTCTTATATATTGCCCTAATTGGTTGTAAAAATTCATCCCCAAAATTCATTTTATCTAATACTTTTAGCAAAAATTTCCAATCCAATTGATCAAAGGCTTTTTCAGCATCCAAAAAGATCAATGCTGCAGAGATCTGGTTATTCCTTTCCAAAAATTCCAACAAATCAACTATATGTCTCACATTATTTTTCATTTGTCTACCACTTATAAACCCAGTTTGATCACCATGAATTACCTGTTGCAATACCCTCATCAATCTACTAGCTAAAACCTTAGCAAATATCTTGTAGTCCGTATTCAAAAGTGATATTGGCCTATAATTTCTTGCTTGAGTAACATCCTGATCTTCTTTCGGAATTAAAGAAATAAAAGCAGTTTTCCAAGACGGAGGCACTCCTCCCCCTTTTTGAATTGTCTGAAACAGTTCCTTTAATGGCTTTATCATCTCAAACTGTAGATTTTTATAATACGCAGCGGTCAAACCGTCGGTGCCTGGTGCTTTACCTACTTTTAACTGTTTGATTGCCAAATATATTTCTTCTTCTGTTATCAACTGATTCATTTCTTCTTTTTGCTCTTGCGTAAGAACCGGGATGCTAAAGTCTTTTAAATATAAATCAATGTCCATTTCATTAATCTTGTCACTAGCATATAATTTAGAAAAAAAATCAACAAAGGTTTCCTTAATAAGATTCTGTTGATACACAATCTTTCCCTTATGTTCTATTTTGTCTATATTAGAAACCCTTTGCTTCTTTCTCAGCATATAAGCTAACCATCTGCCTGGTTTATTGGCATTGCAAAAAGTATTATGCCTTGCAAACCGTAGATTAGTTGCCACCTGATCAGCCATTAACTTATCGAATTGTCCTCTTAATAACTTAATAGTCTCTTTAGTCTTCACATCCGATGGGTTCAAAATTAAAGCCTTTTCTTTTTCCTTAATCTCTGTCTCTAATTCTTTCCTCCTAAATTCCAAATTATGTCTATATTTATTATTAAGATATATCAACACACCTCTCATATATGCCTTACTAGCATCCCATACCATTTCCATAGAAGTACCCTTATGCATATTTGTTTCAAAAAAAATCTTCATCTGTTTTTTACACTCTTCCACATTTTTCTGATTTCTGAACAAGTTCTCATTTAAACGCCAGGAACGTTGTTCTCTAGTATCTTTTCCAATCTCTAACCAAACTGGGCTGTGATCAGACATAGTCTTTGAACAAATCTTTATCCTCTTAGTTCTAAAAAAAAGATCATTAGACAATAATATAAAATCAATCCTGGAAAAAGATTGATGTCTATCAGAAAAAAAAGTATAGTCCCTTTCTTGTAAATTCCTTTCCCTCCAAACATCACGTAAATCCATATCATCCATCATCTCAAAAAAAGATTTAGGCAATTTAGCATGACTTGGGGTACTTCTGTAAGATCCACTCTTATCCATTTGTACGTTCAAAACACCATTCCAGTCTCCCATAAAAATAAAAGATTTATAATCCAGTTGAGTAATCCTGCTGTGTAATAAGCTATAAAAATCAGCTTGCTGTTGATTAGGCGCATATAATCCAACCAAAAGAGTTTTTTTACCTTCTAGTAACAAGTCCACAATAACATATCTTCCTTGTTGGTCTGCTTCAATTAACTGTGCTGTAATTGTATTCTTAACATAAATAACCACTCCGTTTTTCTTGTTAACTGCAGAAGCAATAAATTGTGTACCTAATCTTGAATTTGATAAATACTTTTGGTCCATAGCTCTAATATGTGTTTCTTGTAAGCAAATAACATCAGTCTTAAATTGCTTTAAATATTGAAAAATTTTCTTTCTCTTTTGTGGTGAGTTTAATCCATTGACATTCCAAGTTAAGAACTTAGTCACCATTTCTGGCAACCCGAAGCTTTTGAAGCGCGTCTTCCAGAATCCCTTTTACATTTTTAGGCCGCGCTCCTCCCACAGCTTGGCTATAGGTACACTTTAGAGGTTCCACAACATTCTGCTGGTCCTGCTCTTGCTCACGTCTAGCTCGTCTCGAAGCAGCACGCGTAATCCTCTGGTCTTTTACTTCTTCTGATACTGTTGAAATTTGTGTCACTCCTGCTGCATTCTCATCTATCTGTGTTCCTTCAGCATCATAAGACTTTCCCTCCTTTGTTGGTTCCAGAAGTGGTATGGGGATTGCTTTTAAAACATTGCTATAAAAATCACGTGCCTGCAACACTGTAGCAAGACGGTATCTTGTATCTTCAAACATTACCACCATACCCACTGGGATCTCCCATCTGAACCTGATATCACGTCGCTTAAGCTCCTGTGCCAGAAATGCAAATTCCTTTCGTTTCCTTAAAATTTTTGGAGGGATCTCTATTAAAACCAAAACTTCTTGATCTGCAATCACAAGCTTAGTATTGTAAGAGACTTGAATAACTTCATTCCTGGTTGCTCTCTTTGTAAAGTAAACAACCACATCTCTAGGTAATTTCCTTTGTCTCGCAATCCAGGAGTTAACACGGAAAATTTTGTCTATATCTTCTGCAATTCCTTCAGCTGGCCTTCCCAGCACGTCTTCGAAAGCAACAGAGACTAATTTCTTCAAATCTTCCTTGAGGTTCTCCTTAAGACCCCTAATTCTCACAGCAAACTCCATTTCGTGATATTGTACCAATGTCAGGTCATAGTCAATTTTATCCACCACATTCTCAGTCTCTAGTATCTTTGCATCCAATTTAGTATTATTTTGAGTGAGATCCTCCACTCTTTCGTCAAGGCGTTCAATACATATCGCCATGCCTTGAAATGCAAGCAAGATGTCCTCCCTTATTACTGTAAACTTTTCTGTCAACTTCTCATTCATCTTTTCATCTATCATCTCAGCCAAATGCTGTGAATGCTTTTCCAAAGCATCTTGCAAAACTTTAACTGTTAAAACAGGCGAAGGTAGAGGTGCAGGAGGTACTAACACTTGCGCTGAAGGTTGCGGCTGGGGGGAAGCCCCCGCAGTTTTAGTAAGTTTAGAAGATTTAGCCGCCATTTTTCCCTCTTTTGCAACTACGCACTTTCACTTTCAAAGTCTTCAATGTGAATTGAGCCAAAGATCAAAAGTTCACTTACTCCTTGTTCTCTTGCATCGCTCTGCCTGCTTTCATTATCTTCCAAAGTCCATTCTTGTAGGCAGGGATGGTTGCGTTCGCCTTGTTCTGCTCCAAGAAAAACAGAGCAGACACGCTGCGCAGCCCGGAGAAATCCAAGCTTCGGGGGGGCTCAATCTTTCAGCCGCCAGAACTTTAAGCCCTGGCGGCCCCAGAGAGCCCTTCCCCTACTTGGAAACTCACCCCCTCCTCTTCTCCCGAGGAGGGGGCTTCCGAACCGCCGAAACAGCTGATCGGCGCTGTTTTCGGCGGTTCTACAGAGCCGCGAAGCTGACAAGCTAAAAGCAGCTGTCGGCGGCGGCGCCTTGCCACCCGGAAGTCCTAAAGTAGAATTAATTTATCTGGTGGTGTTTCATTTCCTATCTGATAAGGTTGATACATGCCCTGACAAAGTTTATCAATATTTTCATTTTATTCTAAGATTTAGGCCTTTAGAGAAAGTTTGCCAGTAATTGTATTCACCGTGCCCTTGTGTTACAATAATTATTGTTTTGCATAACATAATAATTTGATCAATAAAATCATTTTTTTCTAAAATTAATTCCAGTAATGTACTATACAGCTATATTGACAATGGTGCAGAGGTTGTAGCTGAAGCAGAGTGAAGCTACCCGATTGTTGTTGGGGTAGCTAAATATAATCCCAATAGTTAAAATGCTGCACTTGTTGCCTGTGACTCTATAGCCGAATTCAGTTCAATTTAGATGTTGTGGAACATATCAAGTGATGGTTCATAACTTCATTTCCTCAAGTGGAAACTGACATAAATTGAAGTGAAACAAATTATATGATGAACCTGGGAATGTAGCCAACACTTATGCTTTTCACTTCTTTTCCCAGAACATGCTTACAAATCTAGAGAGAGTTTACTACATCAAGATTATGATGTTGTGTAATAATTGGAGCCTAAGCTCTGATAGCCTCTGAGAAAATATTTCTGTCTGAATCATAATGAGAAGCATTCTTGAATAAGTTATCTGTTTCTGGAATTAAAAGAAGGCAAATGGCTCTTTTGCTTTAAAATGTTGGAACAAAAGAGGATGAGAAGATAGAAAATTTTCAAAAAAATACAAAGAATGTGCTAATATGTAAAATGAATCAGTAAATAAAATCATGGTCTTTTTCTTATAATCTTTATAATTGATCTATTATGCCAGTCTCCCTCACAGCTACATCAATAGTGAAGAACAGGCATATTGGCCAATGATAAAAAAGGAGAGGACATTATACCCCTGCACCTTCTGGGCCAATTGAAAATGAGCAGGTCACAATCTCATCACATGGCTCCTCCTCTTCTTCCACATACTTTAGATTCACTGCATGGGGTATCTTTTTTCTGGGATGAGAGGAAAAGTACACCTAAACTCCTTCAGAATGACATACAGGTAACGAAAGGGAGACAATATCCTGGGGTTATTGGAATATTCTGATGTCTTAGCAAACCAGATGCACAGGTGGCTGCCTCAAAATAACAGGAAATAACAAGACATTATGCTATCATTTTGCATTATCATGCTACCAAAAATTTGGCATTACGGGCAACGGTTGCGGAAGGGGCAAACCCAGAAAAAGGAGTTCAAATCCTTATGCACCTTTGGGATTACTGGTGTCTATTCCTACTGACCCCTTCATGGATTACTGCCTTGTCGTGGTGAAGGGGCTTGTGTAATTCAATGAAGCTATGAGCTATGCTGTGCAGGGCCACCCAAGACGGAAAGGTCATAGCAGAGAGTTCTGACAAAACGTGATCCACTGGAGAAGGAAATGGCAACCCACTCCAGTATCTTTGCCATGAAAACCCTATGGACAGTACCAAAAGGCAAAATGATATGACGCTGGAAGATGAGCCCCTCAGGTCGGAAGGCGTCCAATATGCTACTGGGGAAGAGCAGAGGGCTAGTACTAGTAGCATCAGAAAGAATGAAGCGACTGGGCCAAAGGTGAAAGGACACTCAGCTGTGGATATGTCTGGTGGTGAAAGGAAAGTCCGATGCTGTAAAGATTTTTTCTCCATAGGAACCTGGAATGTAAGATCCATGAATCAAGGAAAGCTG
>JAKJMR010018093.1:308794-327352 GCA_024449315.1 Daboia siamensis | reverse complement strand
GTCTATGCCCCAACCACCAGTGCTGAAGAGGATGAAATTGACCGGTTTTATGAAGCCCTACATCACCTTATAGAACTAACACCCAAAAATGATGTCCTTATTATCATGGGGGATTGGAATGCTAAAGTAGGAAGCCAAAAGATAACCAGAATAACAGGCAAGTTTGGCCTTGGAGTACAAAATGAAGCAGGGCACAGGCTGATAGAATTTTGTCAAGAGAATACGATGGTCATAGCAAACACTCTGTTCCAACAACCCAAAGGACGGCTCTACACATGGACATCACCAGACGGTCAACACAGAAATCAGATTGACTATATGCTCTGCAGCCAAAGATGGAGAAGCTCTATACAGTCAGTAAAAACAAGACCAGGAGCTGACTGTGGCTCAGACCATGAGCTTCTTGTTGCAAAGTTTAGGCTTAAATTAAAGAAACTAGGGAAAAGTTTGAAGAATTTGGAATAAGACCTTCAAGGAGCCAGGTTGTCTTAGAAATAAAATATGCACAGGATTGTTCTTTCTCACTGTCTTTTATGAGTGGTTGAGATTTTTATTGCTGCTTTGCTTTGCTTTGTTGTTGCTTTGCTTTACATGTGGGAGTTCTTTAAAGGGAAGCATGGCTTAATTGCTGGAATAGGTTTAATTTAAATACCAAATATACTTTTCAAATATTCTTCATAAAAGTTCAAAATAATTCCGTTCTGGTTAGGGACAGAACATCATTGAGAATATCTATCAATGTGATGTCTAGAACTAAAAAAAAACCCCTGATTTGATGATACATAATCAGTCAAAAACAGAGGGAGGAAAACTTTTCAATGGCAATACATTTTGGCAAGCCAAAAAATTGTTGCATTTTATGAAGTAGAAAACACCATCTCCTTCTCTCTGCCTGAAAGACTCCCTAAATTCAAGAACTGAACAAAACAGCATAAAACAGTGGTTCTCAACCTGTGATCCACAGACCCCTGGGGGCCATGATGTCGTCACAGGGAGTCCACAAAGGCTTGAAGAAATGTTCTAATTTAAATCTTGAGTTACGTATGTCCTCTGGGTCCATGGCCATGATCTATGACCATAAAAGGTATTTAAAGGGAATCCATGGTGAAGAAAAGGTTGAGAGCCACTGGCATAAAATATACCCCTCGTAGCATTTCCCACAGAAACTTCAGAAAATCCATTGGTAAATGGTCATTTCTAAGAATTATTCAGCCACAGTTACAAGTTTTGTTAAGGACAACATTATTTCAAAGATTTTACAGCCCAGGCATTTTGAGCATTTATATGTTTTGTATTTTAAAATATTTCTTTTATACTACAAATAAAAAGGAGAGTGGAAATAATTGTCAGGCAAGAAATATATGAGAAATATATTTTAATGAGCTCAAACTTTGTATCCTTTGTAATCTTAGTATTCTATTGCATTCTTTGACCAAGTGACAAAATTAGTGGATCAGAGGAATGCTGTGGATATAATTTACTTGGACTTCAGAAAGGCATTTGATAAAGTAGATCACAACCTACTGTTTGATAAGATAGAAAAATGTGGGTTAGACAGCATCACCACCAGATGGATTCATAGCTGGCTGACTGGCTGTACTCAATGTGTGTGGTCCTCGATGGAACTGCATCTACATGGAGGGAAGTGTGTAGTGGGGTGCCCCAGGGCTCTGTTCTAGGGCCAGTGCTCTTAAACATCTTCATCAATGATTTGGACAAGATACCAAGCTGGCAGGAATAGCCAACACTCCAGAAGACAGGCTTAAGATACAGGAGGAACTGGACAGACTTGAACACTGGGCGCTACCTAATAAAATGAAATTCAATAGTGAAAAAAGTAAGGTTCTACATTAGGCAAGAAAAACCAAATGTGCAGGTATAGTATAGGGGGTACCTTGCTCAACAGTAGTAACTGTGAGAGGGATCTCAGAGTCCTAGTGGACTATCACTTACCGTAAATATGAGCTGGTAGTGTGCTGAAGCTGCCAAAAAAGCCAACACAGAGCTAGGCTGCATTAACAGAGGGATAGAATTAAGATCACATGAAGTATTAATACCACTTTACAATTCCTTGGTAAGGCCACACCTGGAATACTGCATCCAGTTTTGGTCACCACGATGTAAAAAAGATGTTGAGTCTCTAGAAAGAGTACAGAGAAGAGCAGCAAAGATGATTAGGGAACTGGAGGCTACAACATATAAGGAACGGCTGCTGTAATTGGATATGTCTAGTTTAATGAAGAGAAATGGTGAGGGGTGACATGATAGCAGTGTTTCAATATCTCAGGGATAGAAGAGGGAGTCAAGCTATTTTCAAAAATGCCTGAAGGCAGGACAAGAAGTAACGGATGGAAACTAACCAAAGAGAGAAACAAACTAGAACTAAGGAGAAATTTCCTGACAGTTAGAACAATTAACCAGTGGAACAACCTGCCTCCAGAAGCTGTGAATGCTGCAACACTGGAAATTTTTAAGAAGAGACTGGACAGCCATTTGTCCAAAATATTATAGGGTTTCCTGCCTGAGCAGGGGGTTGGACTTGATGACCTCCAAGGTCCCTTCCAACATCATCATCATCATCATCATCATCATCATCATCATCGTTGTTGTTGTTGTTGTTGTTATACACTTCCTTCACAAAATTTTACAAGTCTAGGTATTTGATAAAGGGATGAAGTTAAGATTTAGGTAGATGAGGCTGTGCATTATTATTTCTCCCTTTGCATTCTAGACAAGATCTGATCAATGTAGAGAAAAGTAAGGATTTACACTTAGGCAGGAAAAATCAATTGAAAGGTGAAACTAGGCTTGGTACCAGTAATTGTGAAAAAAAACTTGGAGACCAAGAGCCAATAATATGTGGCAGCAGCCAAAAAAAGTCAGTGCAATCATAGGCTGCATTAACAGAGGGATGGAATCAATATCACCTGGAGTACTAATACAGCTTTAGAAAGCCTTAATAAGACTAAACTTGGAATATTGCATCCAGTTTTGAACACAATATAAAAAAGATGTTGAGATTCTGGAAAGAGTACAGAGAATGACAAAGATGATTAGGGAACTGGAGACTAAAACATATGAAGAATTGGGTATGTCTGTGCTAGTGAAAAGAAGGACTACGAGAGACATGATAGCAGTGTTCTAATATTTGAGGGACTACCACAAATGGTAGCTATTTTCCAAGCACCAAAAGGCAAGATAAGAAACAATGGATGGAAACTAATCAAGGAGAGAAGCAACCTAACTGGACAGCCATCTATCTGAAATGGTATAGGGTCTCCTGCTTGAGCAGGGGATTGGACTAGAAGATCTCTAAGGTCCCTTCCAACTCTGTTATTCTATGTTCTATGTGAATTCTAGTCATGTGCACATAAATACAAGCCAAATTTTATAGGGTTGTAATTCCTGTTCAGTCAACTGCTTTGACTGCATGGAGTAGGCATTACTATATAATGTTTTATTGAACATTTATAGAATTTTCTTTGTACTTCACTGTTCAGTTCAGAAGGTCTGAGAATGAAAGAGCAACAACTGATTCACATGAGAGATACGGAGTATAGAACCAACACGAACAATCTTTTCAATCTCATGTATTCTCTGAACCAACTGAAGAAAACTAATGGTGTGTGTGAAATCATGAATATTATAAGTTATTTATATCTCCACAGATCTGCAATATGATGAGGTCAGTATCTTTATTCCAGAGGAAAGGATTTGTGAGTTCTCACAAATTAATGGAAGTTCTCATACAGTCAGTGAAAAACAACATGGTAGCAAATTTGACATGGAAAAAAACAAGGAAAAAGGAAACTGGTTTTGAACAAAAGGAGGCCTGGTCAGTCCTTTACAGAGAGTGGGAAAGAGAAAGAGATGCTAAAAAGTTTGAATCTTATTTGGAGAGAGAGAGAGAGAGATTGCTTCTGAAATATCAGTGGCTAGAATTGTCTTCTTATAGCTTTTTAATTTTCTTCAATAAAGATTATTTATCATAAATTCTTGGATTCTTGTGAACTTGCATAATTAGTTCCAATCCAAGCTTATTGGGTAAAGTCTGACTATTAATATTAAAAACTTTTCAATCCCTCTACAAGGTAAGCAAACTTATTTTGATTTCTTAAACTCTAGTCTGGTAATTGATTAAAGGTAAAGGTAAAGGTTCCCCTGCACATGCGTGCTAGTCGTTTCTGACTCTAGGGGCTGGGGCTCATCTCCACTTCAAAGCTGAAGAGCCAGCGCTTGTCCAAGGACGTCTCCATGGTCATGTGACCGGCATGACTAGATGCCAAAGGCGCACGGAACGTTGCTACCTTCCCACTGTAGTGGTCCCTATTTTTCTACTTGCATTTTTACGTGCTTTTGAACTGCTAGGTTAGCAGAAGCTGTGACCAGTAACAGGCGCTCACTCTGTTAAGCAGCACTCGGGATTCAACCCGCCAAACTGCCGACCTTCTCATCGACAAGCTCAGCGTCCTAACCCACTGAGCCACCGTGTCCCTTGATAATTGATTACTAAGCCATTAATTTTGAAATCCCTAAAAACTTGCTCCTGTATAAAGATCAAGACCAATGTTCTGTATGTAGATGCCCTGGTTGATAATTTGTCTCAAGAAGTATACCAGATGACACAATGGATGGGACAAATTCTGCAACTGTCAGATTCTGCATGGCTTCTTGGTGTAACGTTACTTTATTCCCAAAGTTCCTTGCTAGATAAATACAATGCAATTCCAGAGAAATTGAGAGCATTTCCCCCAAAATTTGAATTCTATCTTTTTTTAATCTTCAAACAATGGAGAACAAATCTGATCATTGCAAAAACAAGGGAAAAAGCAAGCAAGGCTTTAGAGTTGCACACAATTTTATGATCTTTTTGCCATGGTTGTTAAGTGAATCATGGTATTTATTAAGAGAATCTTGCAGTCATTAAGTGAATCCAACTTTCTCCATTGACTTTGCTTATCAGAAGCTGGTTGGGAAGTCACAAATGATGATTGCATGACACCAGGATGCTTGTCATATATACATTCCAGTTGCCAAGTGCCCCAATTTTGATCATTCGACCATGGAAATGCTTCCACAGACTTAAGTACAAGAACTAGTTGAAGTCACTTTTTTCAGTGCAATTATAATTTTGAACAGTCACTAAATGCATGGTTTTAAGTCAAGGACTACCTGTACAGAATTGGAATGTTATTTCTAGAGTGAGTTTGCTCTTGAAACATAGTTATTAGAATTGTCTTTTTATGGCTTCTTACCTTTCTTCAATAGGGATTACATATAAGACCTTCTTAGATTCTTGTGAGCTTGCCTAATTGGTTCCAGTCCTGTCTGTTGACTGAAGCCTGACAGGAGGCTTCATGAATAAAAACATATTGCTTGATTATCAGCACCTGATTGCCTTGCAGGTGAAGATGTAAACTGACTCCAAGAAATGTACAGCTCTACATATGAAATGAGGTGCCTGAAAAGCTTTTTTCCTTCTCCCCTCCAAGGAAACAATGCTTTCACAATGGAAAAAAAATGTATGAATATCTCTGGTCCCCCTTTAACCTGGGATTTCAGATCACATCAAAGACATCATCACATTAATCTAAAGGATTCTGATCTGAATCCCCAATTTTACCAGAACCTACTTCAGTTTTACTTCTTGTCTATGGAGAAAAAGAAAGGAATCCTTTATAAATTCTATCTCTAATTTATAGACTGAGAAAATGGAAAGATAATTTCTCTAAGTGCTAACTGGAAGAAGCAAATCTGATGAATAACAAAGCACCTTTGCTAACAATGGCAATTTTGCAATTAAAATAACTAGTGGAAAGACATTTTGCTCATGATATCTTTTGGGGGGATTCATCTGAAGTGTGGGAAGTGAAGAAAGCTGCCAGGCACTGCAGGACTGATTGTACAATGAAAAATAGGATACTCATGCTTCCCCTTTGGCCCTCTTTAATGAAATATGGGCAAGAACTTCACAATCCATCTTTGGTTTTGTTTGGTTTTGTAATTGTCTTCCTAAAGTACATTCTCTTTCATCATACTGAATGAAAAATAGTACAGGAAAAGCACAGGGCATTTTCTCTGACCAGTACTAAACTTGTCCTGACTTACACATATAAGAATAAGTTAAAAGATTCCTGAATCAAAGTAAGCAACTACTGAAGCAAATCAATCATTATTAGGATGTGCTAAGTGGGATCCAGCCAGTGTCTGGCCTTCACAACACATACCAATCAGGGAGACCAATCTATGCTAAGACCTTCATCACAGCGTGAAATTTCAGCTCTGCTTATGTTAGGGACATAGCATAATTCTAAAACTTCTGTCAAAGAATGCTTAAACTCATTCCCTTTTTTTCTCTCTTTATTTCTTCATCTCTCTTTTTCTCTCTCAGCAATGAAAGAAAATTTTCAATGAATTATCCTAGTCATTTTGAGCAGCAGAATAGTGCTAGAGAAAATCTTTGACAGTTAATTTTAAATTACACATAAAAGACTTTAAAATCATTTTTCCTTGTATGCTATTCTCATACTGGTGACAACTGTTCTGATTTATAGTAAGTTAACATTTTGCACCCTCATTATTTGAAAATCATGTAGAATATTGAATGCAGAATTTTATTGGATATGCACTTCTCTAATGTGAGATATCCTAAAAAAGAAAAAAAAAGAAAGTTAGCTCTTTTCAATTCATTCTTTCAAAAACTGTATAGCTCTACTTTTACACTGCCTTGTCTTCTAATTGCTTACAAATGGCATTAGCTGTTCTTACTAATGTACATCATCCAAAACTGTTCCATGTCAAATTGCGTTTTCATTTCTTATTCCTCTTCAAATGTTTACTTCTAGCAAAGAAGTGTGCTTTAATCTTTATTTAATGAATACTTTTCATGTACATAGTGTATAAAGTTGCACCAAAATATTTTTGGTGCAACTTTCCTTAACATGTTGGGTTTTTTTATGCTAACATGTATAATACATGCTAGGGTTGTAAATGTTTTGAAAATGATTTAGAAAAAGTGTTTTGGATCTACTGCAACAGTAGTTCCTCCTGTTATTCATTAAAGTATACACATCTCTTTTCAGGCTTTGGAGAAAGCGTCAAAAAGGGTTTTGCTGGTTCAATAAATCAAATATTTTTAATGTGGCTATTAAGGCAGTGGCATCTCTTCTCACACTCATGTGGAAATTTGAGAAAAAGACCTGTATACAGTACCTTAATTAATAGCAGTGAGGTACTATGTTCTGGTGAGTTCTTAAAGACTTCTCAATCAGTGCACAATCCTTATATATACTGCATTGTATTCAACTTTCCATTAATGTATTTAGAATATGGCTAACAATTTTCTTCCCTATATATATCATACAATTACATGATAGATCACAGGATTACTGCTTCTCTTCTCAGACCTTTTTTCAATCAGTGCCCCACTCAGTGCACAAAACCAGATAAAAGCTATAAGATTTGTTTGTTTGTTTTTATTTATTTGACTTCTATGCCAAGGTGATTCTAGGATGTTCAGAAGTCAAGTTAACTGTATTTTTTCAAATTAAAAAAGGGGCATGGTGTCCTAAAATAGGGGGAAAGAATTTGATGAAAATTATTTTGTGTGACAGATATATATGCAAATTTAAATTTAAAGCAGAAATGAACAGATTTATGGAACTTTAGTCATGATGAGTTTATATGACCTCAGTATCAGAAATAGCACAGTGCCAGTAGCTAAGATAGATGAGTGGGAGGAGGCTATAACACAACTGTGGACTTCCCAGAGACACTTGGTAGGTTTTTGTGGAGAATAAGCCACCTTATATTCTTCCATATCTAGGAATTAGTTGAGAAATCTGAAGACATAGCAGTCTATCTTTTAATATCACAAGAACAAGAAGCTTTTTAAAATGAAACTGAGGCTGTAATGGCACCTATACATGTCATTATCTATCTAGATGAATTGTAGAATATGAAACTACAAACTCAACTAATACAGGGATGAGAAACCTGTGGCCTTCCAGTTGTTGCTGAACTGCAGCTCCCAACATTTCTTTCTGTTACCTAGACCTACTGAGATTGATAATTCAACAATCTGAGAGACCACAGGTTCCTAACCTATGGCAAATCAGAATGTAGTATACAAGCTATCCTAGAATTTTTTTTTTTTTAGTAAAGCACTAAGCTTGTCTACTTGGCTTACTATAAAATGTTCTCCTTTATCTCTGGTGATATCATTTCACAATTCTGATGGCCAAAGATATTGATCCTGACAGTGAGCACCTGGCAGTGTACCTGATACCTGCAGTGATCCCCCAGACTTTACACACTTCCTGTAGTCTTGCAGTGTGCAAGGTCTAGACTCTAGAATATTATTACCAGCTCACTCTCTCAAATCCAATTGATTTCCTAACTATGCCTCACTGACATGGATGAAGAGACACAGTATTTGCCTTCCAGCAGCAAAGAAGAAGCAGAGAAGGTGGGGAATGGAGAGTCTTTCTTTGGAAAAGGGTGGAAGAATAGCCCACGAGAGAATGAAATGATCCTGGTTAGATTTAAACATTAAGCAGCTAGTGAATCATCTTGCTTATTCTTCATAGATGCTAATAAAAAGAGGGAGAGGAAGCACATTCAAAGATAAATAAAACACTTTTAAAGGCTTACTAAATAGTCATATTGTTGGCAGTTGAAAGTCAGTCACTAGTGGCAAACATCCACTTCAGGATGCTAATTTTCAAACTAATGATATCTTACTGAACATTAAAAAGGCATTAGACATCTATTAAACCTCAAGGGTGGGAGGGAGAAGAGAGCAACTAAATGCAAGATGTTGCTAGACTTTTATTATTTCCCTCATAACAACTTCAGTATGTGTTAGGAGACTATGGCAAGGCAAATTATAGGCCAATTTTCATGAAGGCAATGGGGCCCAGAGTAATCAAACAAAGTTCTTTGGAGTGATAGCTCCCAGCCTATGGTTAGCAGGTCAAACCAACAGTCATCATTTGGAGGATAAGAAGTATGAAAACTATCACAACTGCAAAGCAGTTTCAATAGTGTGCCAGAAAAATTAGCTGGAGGCATGATGCTGTCATATTAGCATCTAGTATGATGGCATCAAAGTTGGTGGCATTTTGGCAGTGTGACATCCTGTGTAGTCCATTATATCAATGCCTGTCAATATATTGATGTATGCCTGAGGTTCACAATATGGTGCAAATGACACAAATACAACTATAGACAGCTTTTTAAAAATACAGATCAAGTTTCCTGCTCCTCCTGAGTTTTTATATATTTTTATATATATTATAAGGGACGCGGTGGCTCAGTGGGTTAGGATGCTGAGCTTGTCGATCAGATGGTTGACAGTTTGGCGGGTCAAATCCCAAGTGCCACATAACAGAGTGAGCGCCTGTTACTCGTCCCAGCTTCTGCCAACCTAGTAGTTCGAAAGCACGTAAAAATGCAAGTAGAAAAATAGGGACCACTCTGGTGGGAAGGTAACAGCATTCCGTGCGCCTTTGGCATCTAGTCATGCCAGCCACATGACCACGGAGACGTCTTCGGACAAGCGCTGGCTCTTCGGCTTTGAAACACTTTACCTATATATATTATATATTTCACTTTAAAAAGGGAAAAAAATGAGGTTGGCAAAGCCAAATGTCAGTTCCTGAATCTTCATTATTTCCAAAGTCTTTGAGCTCTAAATGAAACATGTATTTTAGGAAATCTACAGATTGTTCTGGCTGCACCACAGGGCTATTTGTTCAATCTCCTCTCTGTATAAAGACATATCACCATCTCGAATGAAACCAATAACTGTTGTATCATCTGCAAATTTCAATATTTTGAAGTTTAAATAGCTTCCATTTATGTAGCCTTCCATCCACCCTCAGGAACACTCACCTATTTGCCTTTTTTCTACTTTTTCATGCTTTATTTGTGACTCATCTCCAGTTGTCTTGTTACCATGGCTCTGATAATTGCCCTGATTTCTACTACTATTTCTACTATTGCATCTAGGACAATAAAAGTAACTATAGACAAGCAAGAATACTTCTTCTATTAGTGCTTCCATTCACAGAAGAGAGAGTTATCCAATAGGTTTATTCACTGATGAAAATATACTCAAGTTTCAATAGAACAGTTATCTGATCTTCTCTACATAACAGATTATTGTCTAGATTTGATGAAGTATGCACACCTTTAGATTGCCTTGATTCATTTAATGTACTTTGTAAAAATACTTCATGTATTTTAATTATTGTTACAATATATCTTGAATTATAGATAAATGCATGTGACCACACAGATGAAGAAATGATAAGATAAACATGGTGATAGCCCATGTTTTGGTGTTTATGTTCAGACACTGGACAGATGTAAATCAAAGGTCTGCATTGCAATATGACATACTAGTAGCACTTTCCTTGCTGCCACTACTAATATCCCTGGCAGATCCCTATGTTTTGAACAATAAAAAATAAAAAATTGAGTCTGCTCCATTTCTTAGTTAGGTTGTCTAAATCCAGGACAAGACTTGTCCATTATAAAGTCAAAAGGCTTCTCATTTCAGGGTTTACTATTTAAAACACCAGCCTTAGACATATTTGTGTAAGATAGATAAAGATATATCTTTAATTTTATTTGTTTAGAGCAAACAGACAAGTAGACAACTGATTCAATATATTAGGAAAAAACCCGCCCCCTCTCTTTCTCTCTCTCACACACTCACCATATTAAATGGTCCAGCTTCCAGCTACATAACAAATGGTTTTGATTTTATTTTATTTTTTCCCATTACCCATCCTCTGCTTAATTCCCTTTTAGGTCATGTATTTTAGGCTATAAACCTGAAAACAGTTTGGGAAACTTTTCTGTTGAGGAGTGAAATAGAAGTGCTTTATACATACATTTTAGATAAACAATGTGCAAAATCTTCTGAATAAGATGTAACATGGAATCCTTTTCAAATTAAATAATATTCTTTCAAAAATTCAGAATTTTTTTTTTTACAAGATTCTCAAAGGTGAGCAGCGAACTGTGGTTTCTTAATTTAATTGTGGAATATTTCAAACTAGAATCCATTTATATTTTAGATATGAATAGTTATATCTGCTTAAGACATTTGCTATTATATGGCTGATTAGTTTGGATGGACAGAAATAAATAAAAAAGTTATCTAAATTTTAAACTATGGCCTGTCACAGCTATAATAATAATAAATTTAAAACGAGGAAAGAGAAACAGCTGGCAGGCTGTTTTTGTAAAGTTACAGTTAAATTCTGAATGTAAGAAATTATACATACTTAAGACCCATTTGTAGGCATTTCTGTGGTTTTAATTAAAGCATGCTTTAATACTGGCTAACATTTATATTTATACTATGTTATTTTTTGAGGCTTTAAGGAACACTCTATCCATTGTAATACAAAATAACTAGAAAACAACATACATTTTATTATGTTAGAGTTTTTAAATGTTATCACAAAGGAATATAGCCCAAATAGTAACTTAATTGCTGAGGGAAGATATATATTTTAATATCTTAGCAACTTAAGGGAGACTAAAATAAATTCTGTTGACAGTGATTGAAAAAATACCAGTTGTGGACATGGGTAGATTAGCTTTTTAGTAAAGCCTCAGGACCACCAATCAGAACCTTGAAGAAAAGAGTAGCTGAAAAAAGGGAGAAGCAGATAACAAATGCTAGTTAAGGGACCAGGGGCAAAAATCTATCGCAGGAATAGACAGTCTATTTTCCAGTTTCTGACTACACTGAATATTTTATTTGGAGCCCAGGGCAAATGATATAGAAAAAGCATTTGTAAGAAAAATACAATATATGAATGGATTTTGTATGGTTTTATTCATTAATTGATTCATTCTACAATTTTCTTTCTAAAATAATTAAATAACTTAATTAATTAATTAATTAAAACAGTGTATTCCTACTCAGCTAGATGGCAGCATTTAGCCAATCTTGACTGATCTTGACTGATCGCAGAAAGCTAAGCAGGATCAGATCAGAAAAATTTAATAGCTGGATAGAAGGCCAGCAGGAAATATTACAAGTATGAGCCAGACTTGAAGTTAAACAACAACTGAAAAAGGCAATGGCAAAACACCTCTTATATTTCATACAGGTTTATGGAATAATTAGGATTTAAGCTCAAAGGAAAGAGATGTGAGGGGGTTTTAATCTTTGTCTCTGCCGTTCTAGGTAGCCACAGCAATAAATCTTCACTCTTTAGACATATAATGTAGATTCAAGAGTTTGCTTACATTAGAACCTCACAATGATGACATGAATACATAAACTTCTTTATTGCAGACCAAAAACTAGGTATGTGTGTGAAGAGAGAAAGAGAGACAGAGACAGAAACAGAGACAAAGATAGATGCAGAAGATTTGCCCATCTATCTGCTCCAGAAATTTGGTCATCCTTCTGCCAACTTTGAGAGTAGAGACCTGAATCAGTCCTTCCCTTCCTAGTGTCTTCGCTCTGTACTGAAAATGTCTCAGATGCCTCAAACTCTATGTCCTCTCCCTCGACATCCTTATCAAGGGGATTGGGTCCCTGGAACTATTCTCTTCTGCAGTGCATCTTATTTTCCTTTTTGCTTCACAAAAATGAAGAATTGAGAAAAAACTGATTTCATGGATTCTTCCAGTTTTATGTCTAAAGGCTTGGCTTTTCCTCTCTAGGGAAATTGTACATATTCCATCTTCCCCTAAGCAAGCAAATAGAGAACCTTTCATAGGAGTTTGGCAGGAGGTCTATACAGGAGGGACAACAATAATCTGCAAGCATCATGAAAGATGTATTAGAGTAATCTGAAAGGAATGTGCAATATTTGTATTTTGAATTCTTTTCAAATAGGAGGAACCTGCTTCGAGTGTAAAGAGAAAAACAAAGGAACTTAAAGGTGAGCATTTTTACACTGCAGCACATCAGGAAAGATGAGAGCTTCCTAGGTGAAAGTTGAAAGGCCAGATAAGAGAAATGAATACCAGAGAACACAAAGGGAAAAGCATCAGGGCTGAGAAGTGAAAGCCAAGGTGTTTTACAAAACTACAACAGCAGTGGAAAATGTTGCTCAGAATCTCTGATGTTGTTATACAAGACAAAGAATATGTGAAAGAAACAAGGAGAATTTGAAACCCTAACAAAAAAGGACAAATATCATGGGCATATTTAGTAGGAAGATAGCTCTGGGAGACTTTAGTTTATTTAAAAAGAACACACCTAACAGAAATGTAGAGGACGTTCTGCTTGTAGAGAAATTCAGAAACCAGAACACTGAAATTTTTGGATAAGAATAAAAGGACATAAAGGCAGCAGCAGCATGGGAGTTCATTATAAACTTCCTGGACCGACAGAAAATATTTCTTATATTGTGCCTAAAATTGTGCTGAAAAAAATTGTGCTATAAAGATTTAGAATATTTTGAAAATAGAAATGCTCTTCCTTCTTTTAGTCTCAAAAATAACTCAAGAGAATCCTGTTATGGATATTATTGGGTTTTTCTGATAGTAGATACAGAAGGAAGGTGTGTTATCAGAGAATTTGGTGGGAAATTGTTTATAAATCCATATTTAAAACATCTTTTTAATATCAGTTTGACATTTCAGAAGTAGATTAAAATGATACATAATGCACCTCTGGCCAAGCTCTTGATTAATGTTTTTCACAGAACTTTAGATTAAGAATGAGAATGGTAGTGGTCATGTTTTCCCTGAAAAATAACACCATCAAGTTTTTTTACAATCTCTGATATAACAGAAGAAAGGAAATCTAACTATAGTTGTTATTCGTGTACTGATATTATAATGTGATTAGTTTTATAAACTGCCAATGTCAGTTACCACTAACCATAGTTCCAAGCAACAGTTGAAGAGTTTTCTATACAAGCAAACAAATGCTTAGACATTTAAGCAGGAATATTTATATATCTTCTATTTCTTCATTATTTAAACTCTAGATATTCACTTCTATGAAATATATTCCCCTTTTCTTTTTAACATATTCTGTGATAACTTCTCCAGATGCTTCCCCAGATGCCTCTCCAGATTCAGTTCAGAGGATGATAAACAAGTCCCTAGTGCAGGGGTAGGTGCCGAGCTTGCCTACCCCTGCCCTAGCACTTCAGGAGGGAACTTGGTCAATGGCTCTGAGCAGCCATCTGAGAATGATTTGGCTGAAACACAGCTACAGGACAACCCTGAGGCTTCAAGTGGGGAAAACACACAGCTGCAGCTGGTCAGTGATGATGATGATGAACTACCTTATGCACTGATCTGAGAACATGTAGGTCACAGAAAAGGCAGGAGCAGTGAAGGTTAGTCTGATTACTCATGAGGAGACAGCTTCATCCCTCTTGATGAGCTGCACCAGAAGCTGACTATTTAGCACAGCAGACAGATGAAGGTGATACTGGGAACAATGTGTAAATTTCCTAGCTGTGTGTTTCCTGGTTGTCATTCCAACATTGCCTTGATTGGATCATGCCTTGTGAACTCTGGACTTTTCTGGCCTTGTGTACCCTCTTGTATTGTGGATTTAATTTTGCCTGGTGGATTTATTTGGTTTGAGAAAATTTCCAATGCCTTGTGGACTCACTGGCCATTGCTCCGTGAACTAGCATTGGTCTACTTTTGGCTGGACTTACTTGGTACAGTTCTGGGTTTTAGTGAAGGAAATTGCTGAAGAATATTAATAAACCCACTAACCCTCTTTGCAAGTGAGTGGGACAGCATATATTCCACACTCTGCTAATTACTCTGGCAACTTTTGTGCTATATCATCAGCCTTTCATATTGGTTAAGTTAGGTGAGGAAAGCTGTGGGCAAAATAGTGTATGAATAATTTGCACTAGCCACCATGGTCACTATAGCAGGTGAGGTATATTTGGAGATGCAATCTAACATTATATGCAGGATCATGCCTTACTGATTCTAGATATATTTGATGACTATTACATGTGTATGTAAGGGACGCGGTGGCTCAGTGGGTTAAGACACTGAGCTTGTTGATCAGAAGGTCGGCAGTTTGGCGGGTTGAATCCCGAGTGCCGCGTAACAGAGTGAGCGCCTGTTACTCGTCCCAGCTTCTGCCAACCTAGCAGTTCGAAAGCACGTAAAAATGCAAGTAGAAAAATAGGGACCACTACGGTGGGAAGGTAACGGTGTTCCGTGCGCCTTTGGCGTCTAGTCATGCCGGCCACATGACCACGGAGACGTCCTCGGACAAGCGCTGGCTCTTCGGCTTTGAAACGGAGATGAGCACCGGCCCCTAGAGTTGGAAACGACTAGCATGCATGTGCGGGGGAACCTTTACCTTTACCTTTTACATGTGTATACTGTGTATTCATACACTGTTTAAAAATGTGCCCACCTCCCTTTTCAAATTCTCATGCTTAGACTCAGCAAATAGCACAGTAAACATTGACTTTACCAAACTTTTATCATTTATTCAGCTCCTGGCTGACTTCAAGTACCTTTAAGTATACTGTCTGAAGTCCTGTTTCTTGTTAGCTGTAAAGCCTTAATGGGTTTAAGACTAAATTATGAGAAGAGCTGTTTTGTTTTGCATGAACCTATTTTATTTGTACATTTCTATATTGTGATTTTGCCAAAGGGCACTCCAAAGAATAATGAAACATGAAACTTACCTAAATGCTGTATTTACCATGTGAAGTCTTGATCCATTTTCTGCTACCTTTCAGAAATGCAAGCAATGATAGTGAGTTTTCTAAACTCAATTCGTGTGTTATGCTATGGTATTCAGCTGACATAATTAAAAAGAAAAGTATGTTAGATCCTATTAAAATTGGGATCATTATGCATCTGTCTGGGAGAATTAACTTTCCCTTCTCAACTGGTTTAATTTCAGCATTCACCTCCCTTTCATACAGTATATAAGAATTTAAAGGAAAGGATAAGTGCGGAGGAGACCCTCCCAAACTACCAAGTGCAGTTTTAGCTATTGGAAGGATTATTTGTGGAGCCAATGTTATTATGCTTCCAGTTTAGAGGCATGCCAAACAATTCTGAGAAATATTCTTAAAGTATACTGAGTGTACTTGGATGTTGCCATATCCTAAAAGTGGTACAATGGGTGAAAAGATTGAAAAGCCCTGGTATAACAAGATTTACATGGAACATATACATAGAATCCAGGCAGAACAACATTTCTGGACACAGAAATTCTAACTGGAAATTAAAGTTGCTTGCTCAAGCAAAAAATTATAGGCCAATTTCACTTTTGAATACGGACTACAAGATATTTGCTAAGGTGTTAGCTAGTAGACTTATGAGGGTATTGCAACAGGTGATTCATGGTGACCAAACTGGGTTTATAAGTGGTAGACAAATGAAAAATAATGTGAGACATATAGTCGATTTGTTGGAATTTTTGGAAAGGAATAACCAGATCCCTGCAGTATTGATCTTTTTGGATGCTGAAAAAGCTTTTGATCAATTGGATTGGAAATTTTTGTTGAAAGTATTAGATAAAATGAATTTTGGGGATGAATTTCTACAACCAATTAGGGCAATATACCAGAAGCAAACAGCTCGAATAATTGTTAATAATAGTTTGACTGAAATATGCAATATTGAAAAGGGTACGAGGCAGGGATGCCCGTTATCACCTTTATTATTTGTTTTAACATTGGAGATATTACTGATTAAAATACGGAATTCGGAAATAGTTAAGGGAGTTCAAATAAGAGATCAGGACTATAAATTGAGGGCTTTTGCGGATGATCTGGTTATTACTTTGACACACCCAGAAAATTCTGTTATGGAATTGATGGAGTTAATATTTCAATATGGGAAAGTTTCTGGATTTAAGATTAACATACAAAAAACTAAAATTTTATCTAAAAATATGACAGTATCACAAAAGGTTTTTATAGAAAGCTTAACTGGATTTGAAATTGTTGAAAGAGTTAAATATTTGGGGGTATATCTAGCACCCTCAAATGTTAAATTATATAAAAATAATTATGAAAAGTTATGGAATAAAGTGCAAAAAGAATTGGATAGTTGGAAAAAATTACAACTATCATTATTGGGAAGAATTGCAGCAGTAAAAATGAATGTTCTGCCAAAATTTTTATTTTTGTTCCAAATGATACCCATTCTCAAAAAGGATTCAAATTTGGAGGAGTGGCAGAAGGGTATCAATAAATTTGTTTGGGCAGGGAAAAGGCCACGGGTCAAATTTAAAATTATGCAGGATACACGCGAAAGAGGTGGCCTAAGAATGCCCAATTTTAAATTATATTATGAAGCTGCTGCATTATCAGCTATAAGTGATTGGATTAATTTGACACAGGGGAGACTCTTAAATCTTGAAGGGCATGACTTGTTATTTGGTTGGCACGCATATTTACTATATGACAAAAAGGTAGATAATGTTTTTAAAATGCATATTTTGAGGTATGCTTTGTTGAGAGTTTGGAAAAAGCACAGACAAAAATTAAATTATAAGATACCGTTATGGGCAATACCCAAACACGCAATAGAGAATATAAATGTTGGATTTAAACATGATGTGATTACATATAAGGAAATTTTGACTTTGGAGAGGAATGTGTGGTGTTTGAAGTCATACAATCTTCTACGAGAAAAAAAGATTGTACAAACTTGGTTTCAATATGGACAATTACAAGCCAGGTGGAAAGAAGATCAGAAGATTGGTTTTTTGAGGGATGATGAAAATCTGGTAAAACAAATTAGAAATCAGGGACCAGCGCATATCAAACGGATATATCTTGCATTGATAGAGATTGACTCAGAAACAGAAATTGTTAAGGACTGTATGATAAAATGGGCACAGAACATTCAGGAAGTCATCACAATGGACACTTGGGAAAAGATCTGGGTGAGAAATGTGAAATTTACGCAAGCTCAAAATTTAAGAGAGAACTTTTATAAAATGTTTTACAGATGGCATTTAGATCCTAGAAAGTTAGCAAGTATGTATCCAAACTATCAGCCTAAATGTTGGAGATGTGGTGGCGAAGACGCAACGTATTTTCATATATGGTGGACTTGCAAAAAGATCAAACCATTTTGGATTAAAATCTGGTGGAATATGCAGAAGATATTTAAGAAAAGGATAAAGTTTTGTCCGCAATTGTTTTTACTGGGTATTATTACTGATACTACTGTGTTGGACATTAATTTGATGTTGAACTTAATTACGGCAGCGAGACTTTTAATAGGCCAATATTGGAAGAAGCAAGAACTGCCGACTTTAGAGGAATGGACTTTAAAAGTTTCCAACCTGGCGGAGATGGCAAAGATTTCAGCATATTTGAAAGACCATACTCAACAACGATATATTGTGGAGTGGAAGAAATGGATTGATTACATCCAGAATAAATATGGGACTAAAAAGTTTTATTTAGCATTTGAATAAGTATATTGCTTGTAGTCAATTTATAAGAGCTAAAGCGCGAGAGAGTTAATAGGTTATTATTGTTAGCATATGGGTGTTTATGATTGGTTATCTTATTTTTTATACCTTGTATCTAGCTCTGGGAAGTCCGGGGGGGG
>JAKJMR010018093.1:293258-308694 GCA_024449315.1 Daboia siamensis | reverse complement strand
AAAAAAAAAAAAAAAAAAAAAAAGAAATTAAAGTTGCATTAAGTTTCTATCTTAATATTTTTTTACACTTTTTTAAACTAAAGGCTACCACCACATGTCTAAGCGATTGTGTAAAAAATTGTGATTTAGAATACCAACAAAGTGAGTCGGTTTCTCAGGATTACCCACATTTCAATATGAGAAGAGAAAGAATTTCTTAATCTGTTTTATTTAGCAAAACTCATCACATTTTTATAAACCAAAATATTAATAAATAATTGAGCATATTCTATTTAACTGATCATTCTGGTTTTTCCTTCCTTCCTTCCTTCCTTCCTTCCTTCCTTCCTTCCTTCCTTCCTTCATTCATTCATTCATTCTCCACACTATTTCTTTTATCCAATTAAAGAGTTGGCCAATGGTTGAAATATGGAACTCATCTCTGAATCTGAAATAAACATTCCAATTCTTAGACACAGTTTTTAGATATAGATTCAACAGTATTATTTCCCAGTATTGTCTATCAGAATCTATATACTGTGGTTTGCCCTATTATCTATATTCCTTCCTCCAAACATGGCTATGTTATTGGTTGCTTCTCAGTATCATTGCTGTAACAAGAAGTTTCAATTATCTGGAAGACATACATCTCATAAAAAGTCTTATGATTGGCAAGAAGATTTCTATAATTGCCTGCCATGATATACTCCATTTTATGTTTGCTGAACCAAAGTTCAGGTTGCTAACACATTTGTAACATGTGGTCTCCATTATTGGGCTCAAATGGCCTTTGTTCAGGAGTACCTTGGGTAGACAAAAGTCTTGCTTGATTTAGAACTTTCACAAGATGACTCTACTCGAGATTGTAGACGCATTTTGATGACATGCCACCGTGAGAAGCTGAACTCTGTTGGGTTGTTCTGCAGCTTTTATCCTTTTCCAAACATGTCTTGTCCTTTCTGCTTGTCAGGCAAGTTGCTGCCCAGAGGAAAACACTTCAGAAAACAAACAAACTGGAGAAAAGCACAAGGGGGAAGCTTTGCTTTGTAGAAAAAAGTAGACATATACACACACTTCAGTGTCTGTGAGTTTACAATTTCAGCCTGCATTTAAAAGATGTGGGTAAAGGAGAATGCTGCAACTGGAAAAAACAGTCCCTCTCTAGCTCTTCCAGTATTCTTTTGTAGATCAGAGTTGTTAATGTGTTCTTTGTATTCCTGGTCTAGAAGAAGGCAGCAAAAAGTCAATTGTTACCTGGTAACAGCCTAACATTTTCAGTCCTCATTGAAATGTCAGTGTGTCTAGGCACTGTCAAGTGCTTCCTCATCTATTTGCATAAGAAATGACAATCACAGGCTAACTTTGAGCAAGACAGGAAAAACAGTAAGATGGAGAGATAGTTCAGTACAGGATCAGCAACTATCTACCCACTCTACCACAGCATTACTTCTCTCCAGCAGAGAAATGAAAAGGAGTGATGGGTGACAAAAAGCATCAAATGAGCTGAAATTCTAAGTACTGTAAAGCTAAATGCCTGGTTGGATTTTTGTTTTTCTTTTTTCCCATCAGCAGCCTTTGTTTTTCTATTAGAGTGGTATGAGTTGAAATGGTAAAGAAAGAAAATTCATTTCAGGGTAGAGATACCTAGAAAATAATTTCTTAAGTATTTTTTATATTGGAAGTTTAACAGAAAACAAATAGAGCTGAAAACGTTTGATTGTCTTCTTTTTAAATGAGGATCAGAAGTAATCAGGAGGGAATGTTTGCTAGACTTTAATAACACTCATGAAGACAGGGAGAAAAAAAAAAGTTTTCTTTTCCTGAAAATAACCCCTGGTAAGTGGGGTTGCCAAAGGGTAAGTGGGATTGCCTACATCTTGGTAAGAGAAAATACTGTGGGATAGACAGTACCACCATCAGATGGATTCACAAATGGCTGATCAATTGTACTCAACATGTAATCATCTATTGAACTACATCTACATGGAGGGAAGCATGCAGTGGGGTACCTCAAGGTTCTGTCTTAGATGCAATAATCTTGAATATATTCATAGATGATTTCAACAAGGGAATAGAAGGGAAACTCATAAAATTTGCAGATGACACCAAGCTAGGCATTATAGTTATAATTGATAGCAGTCTTCCAGTATTTGATGGACTCTCATAAAGAAGAAGGGTTGATCTATTCTCCAAAATATCAGATAGCAGGGCAAGAAGTACTGATGGAAGATCATTAAAGTATACATTTCCTGATTGTGAGAACATTCAGTGGAACAGTTTGCCCCCAGAAATTGTGGGTGTTCCATCACTGGAGGTTTTCAAAAAGAGATTGGACAATCATTTGTCCAGAATGGTCTCCTGCTTGAGCAAGGGATTGAACTAGTAGACCTCCGAGGTCCCTTCAAATCCTTTTATTCTGTGTTCTAAGTTCTGTGCCTCTCAGAAAGCAGTTCTAGGATCCCACAAAGTCATTAAAACTCAAATACTTATCCAATGTATATCTACTTTATTTGTTGTGCATTTGAGGCTGCCATGAAGCTAGTGTGTTCTTCTTTAATGTTTTGAAACACTGAGCTTATGGATGGTCTGGTTTCCCCAGCTACTGGAATCTTTCACTTTACCACACCTCCCAGGAATGGAAAAAGAAAACATTACTGAAATATGTGAATAAGTCTTGATCCCATTAAAATGGGAGAACTGAAATCTAGAGATGGCATGATTCACTTAGATGTTGAGCTCTGTGATTTGGGAGTAAAATATTTGATTCAACCTGCTTCAGATTCAATAAAAAAAGCAACCAGAAGCTATGATAGGGAACCATCAAAATGCCTGCAGCTGCTTCATTTTGAGCAGATGGGATGAGAAAAAAACAGGAATAGTAAATGCTTTAGAGAACAATAATGCTGCCAAGTTTCAGCTGGATACTTTCAAGGGTTTCAGTTAATACATTTTTGAAATATTCCCCCTGTATCTCTTTTAAGGTGAGAATGGGAGAAGGAAAGGACAGCATAGTAGCCTCTAAACTATGTTGAACCATAGCAGATTGTATGCTGTTTCAATTTAAAAAATTAAAATTGTTTTTAATTATGAATGGTTATACTTTTACTTCCTTTCCTTACATTCCAGGCTTTATGTGGTATGTTGACCAATTTGGCCTCTTCTCAGAATGAAGTAAAGAAAAACAATGGACAAACTCTTATGTTCAGAAACAGCATAAAATGAATTTAAGCTGGACAGTCACACTGAAGGTTCAGCTTTGAGTATCTTTAAGAACAGTAACTGCTTTACCAACTGAAGTTCCAAGGAAGTGCAAAGGTGTAGAACAACAGTGTTTGTTCCATCCTTCTGCTTGAAAAATTGGTTTACAATCAATTATATATTCCATAGAAAATGTATCCAGATCCTATCACAGATTCAAGCATTCAGGCTTTGTGGTGACACAGTGCTTAAAATGCATATTGAAGACTAACAGTGCTGACTGCCAGCAGTTTCATCTTGACTGGCTCAAGGTTGACTCAGCCTTCCATCCTTCCAAGAACAGTAAAATGAAGACCTAGATGGTTGGGGGCAATATGCTGACTCTATAAGCTGCTTAGAGAGGGCAGTAAAGCACTGTGAAGTGTTATATAAGTCTAAGTGCTAATGTTATTGCTATTGGGGGAGGTGATCATTGGACAGCTCTTCCATATCTACAGAGATCTAGCGTCAACAGAGATTTTTCACTTCTCATTAGTTGAATGATTGATTGACTAATTGATTGATCAAATTGATTTCAACTCCTAGCAGCCACATAGGTAGATATTTTGCATGATGATCTGTTCCTAACCTGATCTTTTGTATTTTCCAATGGTGCACTCATTGCTGTTGTAATTGCTGTTGGTTCTCCCCTTCATGGATTACTGCCTTGTCGTGGCGAAGGGGCTTGTGTAATTCAATGAAGCTATGAGCTATGCCGTGCAGGGCCACCCAAGACGGACAGGTCATAGCCAAGAGTTCTGACAAAATGTGATCCACTGGCAAAGGAAATGGCAACCCACTCCAGTATCTTTGCCATGAAAACCCTATGGACAGTACCAAAAGGCAAAATGATATGACGCTGGAAGATGAGCCCCTCAGGTCGGAAGGCGTCCAATATGCTACTGGGGAAGAGCAGAGGGCTAGTACTAGTAGCATCAGAAAGAATGAAGCGACTGGGCCAAAGGTGAAAGGACACTCAGCTGTGGATATGTCTGGTGGTGAAAGGAAAGTCCGATGCTGTAAAGATTTTTTCTCCATAGGAACCTGGAATGTAAGATCCATGAATCAAGGAAAGCTGGACGTGGTCAAACAAGAGATGACAAGACTAAACATCGACATCTTAGGTATCAGCGAACTAAAATGGACAGGAATGGGTGAATTTAATTCAGATGACCATCAGGTATACTACTGCGGGCAAGAATCCCTCAGAAGAAATGGAGTAGCCTTCATAGTCAATAAAAAAGTAGGAAAAGCAATACTGGGATACAATCCTCAAAATGACAGAATGATCTCAGTTCGAATCCAAGGCAAACCATTCAATATCACAGTAGTCCAAGTCTATGCCCCAACCACCAGTGCTGAAGAGGATGAAATTGACCGGTTTTATGAAGCCCTACATCACCTTATAGAACTAACACCCAAAAATGATGTCCTTATTATCATGGGGGATTGGAATGCTAAAGTAGGAAGCCAAAAGATAACCAGAATAACAGGCAAGTTTGGCCTTGGAGTACAAAATGAAGCAGGGCACAGGCTGATAGAATTTTGTCAAGAGAATATGATGGTCATAGCAAACACTCTTTTCCAACAACCCAAAGGACGGCTCTACACATGGACATCACCAGACGGTCAACACAGAAATCAGATTGACTATATGCTCTGCAGCCAAAGATGGAGAAGCTCTATACAGTCAGTAGAAACAAGATCAGGAGCTGACTGTGGCTCAGACCATGAGCTTCTCATTGCAAAGTTTAGGCTTAAACTGAAGAAAGTAGGGAAAAGTACTAGGCCACTCAGGTATGAATTAAATCATATCCCTGTTGAATATACAGTAGAGGTGACAAATAGATTTAAGGAATTAGATCTGATAGACAGAGTGCCTGAAGAACTATGGACAGAGGTTCGCGACATTGTACAAGAGGTAGCAACCAAAACCATCCCAAAGAAAAAGAAATGCAAGAAAGCAAAATGGCTGTCTGAGGAAGCTTTGCAAATAGCTGAGGAAAGGAGGGAAGCGAAAGGCAAGGGAGAAAAAGAAAGATACGCCCAATTGAATGCAGAATTCCAGAGAATAGCTAGAAGAGATAAGAATGCCTTCTTAAATGAACAGTGCAAAGAAATAGAAGAAAACAATAGAATAGGGAGGACCAGAGATCTTTTCAAGAAAATTAGAGAAATGAAGGGAACGTTTCATGCAAAACTGGGCATGATAAAGGACCAAAATGGCAGGGACCTAACAGAGGCAGAAGAGATCAAGAAGAGGTGGCAAAATTACACAGAAGAACTATACAAGAATGAGCTTAACATCCCTGATAATCCCAGTGAGGTGGTCACTGACCTCGAGCCAGACATCCTAGAATGTGAAGTGAAGTGGGCCTTAGAAAAACTGAGCAACAACAAAACTAGTGGAGGTGACAGTATTCCAGCTAAGCTATTCAAAATCTTAAAAGACAATGCAGTAAAAGTGCTACACTCAATTTGCCAGCAAATTTGGAAAACTCAACAGTGGCCACAGGATTGGAAAAGATCAGTTTACATTCCAATTCCAAAGAAAGGCAGTGCCAAAGAATGTTCAAACTATCGCACCATTGCACTCATTTCTCATGCTAGTAAAGTCATGCTTAAAATCCTACAAGCTAGACTTCAGCACTATGTGGATCGAGAACTACCAGAAGTACAGGCAGGATTTCGAAGAGGCAGAGGAACTAGAGATCAAATTGCCAACATACGCTGGATCATGGAGAAAGCTAGGGAGTTCCAGAAAAACATCTACTTCTGCTTCATTGACTATGCTAAAGCCTTTGATTGTGTGGATCATAACAAACTGTGGCAAGTTCTTAAAGAGATGGGAGTACCAGACCATCTTATTTGTCTCTTGAGAAACCTATATGCGGGTCAAGAAGCAACAGTGAGAACTGGACACGGAACCACTGATTGGTTCAAAATTGGGAAAGGAGTCCGGCAAGGCTGTATACTGTCGCCCTGCCTATTTAACCTATATGCAGAGCACATCATGAGAAAGGCTGGGCTAGATGAATCAAAAGCTGGAATTAAGATTGCCGGAAGAAATATCAACAACCTTAGATACGCAGATGATACCACTCTAATGGCAGAAAGTGAAGAAGAACTAAAGAGCCTCTTGTTGCGGGTGAAGAAGGAGAGTGCAAAAGTTGGGTTGAAACTTAACATTAAGAAAACCAAGATCATGGCATCTGGCCCTCTCAATTCCTGGCAAATAGATGGGGAAGAAATGGAGGTAGTGACAGATTTTATTTTCCTGGGCTCCAAGATCACTGCAGATGGGGACTGTAGCCAAGAAATTAAAAGACGCTTGCTCCTCGGGAGGAAAGCCATGGCAAATCTAGACAGCACATTAAAAAGCAGAGACATCACCCTGTCAACAAAAGTACGTATAGTCAAGGCTATGGTCTTCCCAGTTGCAATGTATGGCAGTGAAAGTTGGACCATAAAAAAGGCTGAGCGCCAAAGAATTGAGGCCTTTGAACTCTGGTGCTGGAGAAGACTCCTGCGAGTCCCTTGGACTGCAAGGCGATCAAACCGGTCAGTCCTAGAGGAGATCAATCCTGACTGCTCTTTAGAAGGCCAGATCCTGAAGCTAAAACTCAAATACTTTGGCCACCTAATGAGAAAGAAGGACTCACTGGAGAAGAGCCTCATGCTGGGAAAGATCGAGGGCAATAGAAGAAGGGGACGACAGAGAATGAGGTGGCTGGATGGAGTCACTGAAGCAGTAGGCGTGAGCTTGGATGGACTCCAGAGGATGGTGGAGGACAGGAAGGCCTGGAGGAATGTTGTCCATAGGGTCGCGATGGGTCGGACACGACTTCGCAGCTAACAACAACAACAACAACAACGTCCTCTTCTTTTTTCTCCTTTCTCTTTTGCCATCATTAAACCATCTCTTGACAGTTATGTCTTTGCATAATATACCTGAAGTAAGATAATTAGTGCCTGATAATTTATGGTTTGAGTGAGAACTGATTTGTTCGATGATCCATTTGCTTGTTTTCTCAGCTACTCATAGTATTGTCAGGAGTCTTCTCTAACATCAAAGTTCAAAAAAGTCAATACTTCTCAGTCAAATAAACCATTCCATGTATGCACATTGACAATTGTAGTGAAGGAGCCCTGGCTGTTGTTGAGAGTACTGATGTAAGTCCTGCTCCATTACATGATTGCTACTTGACAAACCTAAGACTCTCCTCTCCCACTTCGCCTGTCCGTTGTCTTCAGCCTCCCAGCAATTCATCTTCTTACTACACCAGACAGAAGTTGCTCCCATATTTCTAAGCCAGGGTGGTGCATACCAACTTGCATTTATGCTTTTCCTCTTTCCTTCACCTGGCCTTCCCTCCTTCCTCCACCTACTGTGCCATAATCTGGGGGATTTATTATCCAAAGCAACTTTGCACACTTTTGAGGGCTTATTGAGTCATCTTCCTAGATAGATAGACAGACAGACAGACTTATAAGAGTGGTGGCTGTTTAAATATTTTAAATAAACAAATATTCTAGATTATTGTATCTAAAGTTGAAAATGAGATTTCTATTATTTTGCTGATGGAAGACAACTTTCTTATTTTTTTAAAGATACGTGCTTCCTAGCTGGAAGTACCGTACATGAAATTTACAGACAAAAAAAGCCCAAAGCAATCGATAAAAGCAACAACAAAAACCAATAATGAAACATTTTTCTATTAAAAGCCGGTAATAATAATAGTAAATTTACAATGGTTCCTGCAGAATTAGGAACCACTGATCCAATCACTGTGATCTCCTTTTTATGTTTGTTGATTTTCCATGCAAAACAAAAGGGGAGAGTCTGCATCACAACATGCTATCTCCCTTCTTGCCCATATAGGATGACATCTTATTATTTGCAATATTTTTGCATTTATGCCGTAACAAACCAGGCTACAAAAATAAAACCAATTAATGAAAATAAAAAGCATAAAACATAGCAGGATAAGATACAAAGCAGTAAAAAAACAGAACAAAACCCCCAATAAACAACAGTTCTACAAGATGGCCTTACTCTGTATATATTGACTGTTGGGCATTAGGAAAAGTCTTCCCCTGATAATCATCCATTGTATCACAGAAATTGATGGCACTAAGGAAAGGGGCTCAAAATATTATGATTTATTTGAGAACATGTTTCTCTATTAGGCATGTGTTTTTAAAGATATAAATAGTAAAGTGCTATCAGTTTATTGGGATATTCTATAGCCGGAATCTGTAGGTAGATTATGTATGTCTTTATATGCAAGAAATCTAAATAAGGAATCAATGCTTAAAGGTAAAGGGAAAGGTTTCCCCACACATGCGTGCTAGTCGTTTCCAACTCTAGGGGCCGGGGCTCATCTCCATTTCAAAGCCGAAGAGCCAGCGCTTGTCTGAGGACGTCTCCGTGGTCATGTGGCCAGCATGACTAGATGCCAAAGGTGCACGGAACGCTGTTACCTTCCCACCGTAGTGGTCCCTATTTTTCTACTTGCAGTTTTATGTGCTTTTGAACTGCTAGGTTGGCAGAAGATGGGACGAGTAACAGACGCTCACTCTGTTACGCGGCACTCAGGATTCGACCCGCCAAACTGCTGACCTTCTGATCGATAAGCTCAGCATCCTAACCCACTGAGCCACCGTGTTCCTTTAATCAATGCTTAGGTGCCCCCAAATTCCTGCCACTTTTCAACTTTAATCTGCTTTTGGGAAACAGCCTTTGTGCCCAGCATAAATATATTAGAGGGAAATGGCGAATAAGGGACAAGTAATAGACTTGATCTCAGTATGACCAACATTGGTAAGAATGGGAATAATTATGCTTTAAATCATCATCATCATCAAAGAGGACAAACTCCTGGGGAAATCTAGTTACTTTTGGGTGCTGGAATCACACAAATGTATTAAATAGTAGCACATGCCCCCTGCTCTCAGAATTAGCTGCTTCATTAACAACAGCTCTGCTTCATCCAGGGAAGTTAATTAAAGTCTGCAGCCAGGCGTGCACAGAAGTAAGCAGCAGTGTTGAGGCACTAGAAGGATACTGTTCATACATGTAAGGCTGGCAAATTAGATTTTACCCTTCCTTTCATTTTTACATTTGGTGAGAGAGATGTCAAAATAAGCTTTCTTAAAGCAGGCCTAGTTTAAAATATAAATAAATGCAACAGTGGGTCTCTTAAAGTAATTAACTGTTTCCTGCATAGAAGAATTTACAAAGCAACGGAAGTTGTGCTAGCTTCCCAGACTCCCTTATGAAGATAATTATGGATTCTGTTATATGGTCAACTCACAATACAGACACAGAATAACCAAATAACAGATTTTGGAAGGGATCTTGGAGATCTTCTAGTCCAACTGTTCAAGCCGGAAACCCTATGCCATTTCAATCTCTTCTTAAAATCCTTCACTGATTAATTGTTCTCATTGTCAGGACATTTCTCCTTGGTTTGGTTTTATTTTTGTAGCTTGGTTTTTGTTATGGCATAAATGTAAAAATATTTCAGATTTAAAAAATCATCCTATATGGGCAAAAAGGCAGAGACCTTGTAGTGATGCAGCCACATACATATCCTTTTGGTCTGCATGGAATATCAACACACCTAAAAAGATGGAGCTGCATCACAGATTGCTAATTCTACAGGAACCACAGAAAATTTACTACTATTATTTCAGGCTTTCCTTTTGTTTTGGGGCAACTGAGTGGAGCTGAGTATTTACTGGCTGGATGCCTTTTCTGATGCTTATGCAGAGTTTGCAGCATATATTTTCTTTTTGTATCCTGATAGAGAAACATCTGCCAATCCTAGGCAGTGGCAGATGTTTTTCAGGGTGCAAAGAAAAAATATCCCAATTTATTGGAATCTTCTATAGCCAGAATCTGTAGGCAGATAATGTATGTCTTTATATGTATGCAAGAAATCTATTTAAGGAATCGGTGCTCAGGTGCCCCCAGATCCTAGGCAGTGGAATTTGGCCAGTAAATGCTCAGCTCCACTGTTGCCCAAATTCCACCCTGAAACAAAGGAATTAAAGAATCATAAAAAGAAAAAGAAAACAGGCTTTCCTTGTGGTGGCCATTCCTACATCTTATTACATCAAATTTGACTATTTAACCAAATACTGCATGTACAGTAGATATATTTTCTTTATCATGAAATTGCACTCACTCCAATGGAACATCTGACAACAAACAATGCAATATAGGATTCTATGTATAGTAGTTAAATTGCACTGAGTATTTTTGTCAAACAGGCTTTTAATGCAATGGAATAACCATTCTTATCTATGTACTGTATTTACTTATAATCTACTTTATTTGCTTTTTTCTCTTAATGAATGTCACACAAGGTGATCCATAGAACAATAACAAGCAATGACATTACAATATATTATAACAAAGCCCTAAAATGAACAAATACTGAGCATTCTTATCATCACCACAACCACCAAGAACTGTCTTTACTTGCTGGTAGAACAACCATAACAACTAGGCAATACTCCATTGAATTAGCCTATACTCCATTGAAAGAGGTTCCAAATCCTCAGAGCTATCCCAGAGAGAGCTAGGATGATGCCGATAACAAGAGCGCAAGTTCTTCAGAAAGTCTTCTAATGTCCAGACTAGCTTTTTAAAAATGATAGTTGTTCAAATAGGCTAGTCCTAAGTTATTAAAGGTATTCTAGGTCATGGCATCTTCACCTTATATAAATACTTCTATATAATCTACAAATCTCACCAGACTCTATTCCCAGGGAAAAGATGGTTCCCAAGTCACATATCGCTCCATTGCTGCAGCACCAAAATAATAATGGCACCCACAAAGAACAATATGGAATCCTATGCTGGGCATTAAATATAACCTCCCATAGAAAATGTCCATTCCAACAGTCCCTTTTGGGTGTCTGCTGGCCAGACTGGGAGCCACTTTAAAGGTTGTCTATGAGTTCAATCAAAGACATAGAGCTGAGAGGTCTTTCCCCTCCTTGCATTTTATGTTCACACTGCAAAATTACATCTGACATGTAATTTAAAATCCCAAGATGCTTTGATATAAAGCTTTACTGCAATAAATGGGATCAAACAGCAGGGCATTTTCATTTGACAGAATGGATATTTCTAGTTTTAATATTACATTAACTTTTCCTCCCTTTGCCTCTCATGGATTTTTCATTTGGTGGTAGCAGCAGTGCTTGGCTGCTAACCGGAGTTGTAAGTCCACTGGAAAGTTTTGCAGAAGCACACAGCAGTTTCAAGGCTTCCCTTGCTGAGAATAAGAAGCCTTCTGATATAGCTGGATTATCTTTTCCCCCATCCTTTCTCACCTTCAGCTGCTCATGTCCTGCCAGGATCTGTTTTTTTCTGTTAAAGCATAAGTTTCTAGTTTAACCTGGTTCACATCTTTCCTTGTAGGTGTAGCATTTGACCTACAATCAGTATACTCAGCTTGTAGAAATTTATCTTTCAGAAATTCCAGAGACCTCATCACTGAAGGGCAAAATAGAATTAAGTGGATAATAATTGCAAGGAGAATCTAGTCTGGCACAGACAAAGACTAAATCCTCTGATTAGTTACCACCTAACTCTTTCACACTATTCCATTTTGACTGTGATGACTGTGGAATTCTTTTAAATCTATACCCTGCACCACTAAAAATATAGCTGCAAAAATTAAAAAAGTGGGGCTTATTAAGATTTGTCCTTGAGTGCAAGCTGTCATTCTGCCCCCACTGTATGGACACATAAAACAGAGAGAATTATTGGAGTGTCCTTGCTTTATCTATCATGTTGCAGCTAACTTTCCATGCTTAATTTATAATAGGGGAAGTGTCAGTAGCTCAATAGTATTGATAAACATAGGCAAGGATGCCCAATTGAGGCTGCCAAAGCACTGTAGAAGGCTACAAAAATCTTCTCAAAATGTCCCCCAAATTAATATTTTAATTATAGAATTATACTTCTGAAATTTCTATAGGAAGAATTATTAAATATACAGGAAATTACCAAATTAGCTGTTTGAATAATAATAATAATAATAATAATAATAATAATAATAATAATAATAATATAGTTGAAAAGGACCTTGGAGGTCATCTAGTCCAGGTAGGAACCCTATACAATTTCAGACAAATGGCTGTCCAGTCTCTTCTTAAAAATTTCCAGTGTTGGAGCATTCACAGCTTCTGGAGGCAGGTTATTCCACTGGTTAATTGTTCTCCTTAGTTCTAGGTTGCTTCTCTCTTTGGTTAGTTTCCATCCATTGCTTCTTGCTCTACCTTCAGGTTCTTTGGAAAATAGCTTGACTCATTCTTCTTTGTGGCAACTCCTAAGATATTGGAACACTGCTATCAAGTCAGCCCTCTTCCTTCTCTTCATTAAACTAGACATACCCAATTCCAGCAGCCGTTCCTTATATGTTTTAGCCTCCAGTCCCCTAATCATCTTTGTTGCTCTTCTCTGTACTCTTTCTAGAGTCTCAACATCTTTTTTTACATCGTAGTGACCAAAACTGGATGCAGTATTCCAAGTGTGGCCTTACCAAGGAATTGTAAAGTGGTATTAACAATTCATGTAATCTTGATTCTATCTCTCTGTTAATGCAGCCTAGCACTGTGTTGGCTTTTTTGGCAGCTGCAGCACACTGCTGGCTCATATTTAAATGATTGTCAACTAGGACTCCAAGATCTCTCTCACAGTTGCTACTATTGAGCAAGTTACCACCTATACTGTTCTTGTGCATTTGGGTTTTCTTGCTTAAATGTAGAACCTTACTTTTTTCACCATTGAATGTAATTTTGTTAGATAGTGCCCAAAGTTCAAGTCTGCCATGATCCTTCTGTATCTTAAGCCTACCTTCTGGAGTGTTGGCTATTCCTGCCAGCTTGGTGTCATCTGAAAATTTGATGAGTTCCTCATCTATCCCCTCATCCAAATCATCAATGAAGATGTTGAAGAGCACTGGGCCCAGAACAGAGCCCTGGGGCACCCCACTACATACTTCCTTCCATGTGGATGCAGTTCCATTGAGGACCACACGCTGAGTATGGCTAGTCAGCCAGCTACGAATCCATCTGATACTGTCTAACCAATATTTTTCTATCTTATCAAGTAGTAGATTGTGGTCTATTTTATCAAATGCCTTACTGAAGTCCAAGTAAATTACATCCATAGCATTCCTCTGGTCCAGTAATTTTGTCATCTGGTCAAAAAATCCAATAAGATTTGTCTGGTATGATCTGTTTTTGACAAACCCATGTTGGCTTTTGGTAATGACTATTTGTGTCTAGGTGTTTGCTGATTCATTGCTTATCTTTTCCAGAATCTTCCCAGGTATTGAGGTCAGGCTGATAGGTCTGTAATTTCCTGGATCCATTTTTTCCCCTTTTTTGAAGATGGTTACTACATCAACTCTTTTCCAGTCCTGTTAGTTTCCCAGTGCTCCAGGATCTTTGAAAAATATAGTTCAGTGGTTCTGAGATCACATCTGCCAGTTCCTTGAGGACCTTGGGGTGTAAACCATCTGGTCCTGGTGATTTGAACTTGTCTAGAGAGGACAGTTGCTCATTTACCATTTTCTTGTCTATCTTAAATTGTGTTTCTAATCTGTTTTTACGGTACCGTTTTTGATAGGTTGGACTGTTTTTTTCCCTTTGTATGAAGACAGATGCAAAAAATGAGTTAAGTAGTTCTGCTTTCTCCATGTTGCTTGTCACCTTCTTGCCACTTTCTCCCACTAATGGACCATTTATTTCCTTAACTTTTTTCTTGTTTTTTACATGTTGAAAGAAGATTTTTTTTGTTATTTTTTACTTTTGTTGGAAGCCTTAGTTAATTTTTAGCCTTATCTTTCCTTACTACATCATTGCTGGCTCACACTATTTGCTGATATTCTGCTTTAGTTATGTGCTCCTCTTTCCATTTTTTATACTTGTCCTTTTTTGTCTTTCAATTTATCAGAGAATTCTTTATGCAGCCATGCTGGTTTCTTTTGAGAGCTGTTATTTTTCTTCTTTGTTGGTATTGTAGTAGACTGGGATTTTGTAATCTCACTTTTCAAAATTTCCCAAGCTTCTTGAGTTGTTTTCCCCTTGAGGATTATCATCCATGGAATCCTTCCCAAGCCCTCTCTAAGTTTATTGAAATTAGCTCTCTTAAAGTCCAAGACTCTAGTTTGACTCTGTTCTATTGCTTGTGCTTCCATAATGTTGAATTCCAATATTGCATGATCACTTCCTTCCAAGGTTCCTATGGCATCAACACCTTTGGTCATTTCATCTCTGTTAGTGAGAATTAGATCCAAAATGGCTAATCCCTTAGTTCCCTTCTCTACTTTTTGGGTGACAAAGTTGTCTGCTAGGTTTGTCAGGAATCTCTTTGATCTTCCACTTGGTGCAGAGTTTGTCTCCCAGTTGATGTCAGAGTAGTTAAAGTCCCCCATTACTATTGTGATGTGCTTCCTACATACCTTAGTTTGCTGACTAGCAAAAAGTTCATCTATTTCCTCTGTTTGGTTGGGTGGCCTATAGTATACACCTATGGCAATGGCATCCCCCCCCCTTTTATATTGAGCCAAATGCATTCAAGACGTTTTCATCATTGTTGTGCCTATTTCTGTAGAGATGTAGTTATTTCTTATATAGAGAGCAACCTCCTCTTTTATTTGCTCTGTTTCTTTTCAATAATTTAAATCCCTCTCATTGTGTGTTCAATTTGTGAGTTTCATCTCACCAAGTTTCTGTATTGGCAACAATATCACATCTGCCCTCATTTATGAATTTCTAGTTCACCCTGTTTATTGCTCATTATTTTTCAAACTTGGCAACTTTAAAATGTGTGGACTTCAACCCCCAGAATTCCCCACCCAGTATTCTGAAAGTTGAAGTTCATATATCTTAAAGTTACCAAGCTTGAAAATCACTGATTAAATAAACAGTAATGATTGTTAATAGCTTATCTCATACACAGCGGCTCAATCCTTGCTGCAAGCAGATTCAAATCACTGAAAGATCTACTTCCTCAATCAATCATCACTGGAGGTTTCTATCATAATTTCCAAGCTTCTCTACTTTACTCCTAATTTTTGCATGTCTTGCATCTCCTACATGATATCTTTCATGGTGGCCAGAGTCATCTTTGGTAAGATGGACAACTATATAAATTTGAATGAAGGCAAATATATGTGTCCCAGGAAAATGT
>JAKJMR010018093.1:255524-288258 GCA_024449315.1 Daboia siamensis | reverse complement strand
AAGTATTTTCATTCATTTTCTTTCATTTTCTTTCCAGTATTTTCCGGCGTATAAGACGAAAAACCTTGAAAATCTTCTTAAAAGTAAGGGGTCGTCTTATATGCCGGGTCGTCTTATACGCCGGAAAATACGGTAGTCATATGGGCTTCACTATGGTTACCAGATAAGTGGTATCTCAACAGGTGCAGAGAGCAGGGAAATGTGTACAGTTAGAAATGAACTTTTCTGACGAACAAAAAAACGTGCAGTGACAGAGTTTGCTGTGTGGGGCTTAAAATGGCTCTTATTAAATATTGCTGTTCAACAGGAGAGAAGAAAGTAAGATTATTGAAATTATTCTCCTGGGCTAGAAAAGAGGCAGATCAGGAACAGATACAATCTGTCTTTTCCCCATTTCTGGCAATGAAATATTGGCCCTATTACAGTATCTCCCTCAGTCCTAAGGGTTGATGATATGACTTTAAAAAGAAGATAGGAAGACTCAGGGAAGACAGGACTGTCAATGATAGGTGGAAATAAAAAACAGCGTATCTTAAATACTAATTTTTACCTTTGGGCACAATAGTGGAACATCAGTTGCAAATCCTGTTTGTGAACTTCCTGAATGTATTTTCTTGTTTCATTTTTACATTTTTTATTTAAAGATAAATTTGCTTGAAAGCTTCTAGTGGCATCCGGTGGTATCCCCTGGAAATAGAATCTGTGATCTGATCCAGTAAAGAGTTTCTTAGGTTGTTAGATATTTAATGGAAGCATTCATTTCATGCTCCATTTGAAAAGTGTCAGTCTGCAATATAGTTACTAGTTCCAGTTAAAGCAGCAACACATGCTTTGAATATTGACATGAGGCCTGGGAAATTTCAGGGTTTTAAAGAAATGGAAAGAGATAAAATGGCTTCTTTTTGGTCAGACATCTTTTTTAATTATTTATACTCCAATTTTTTCACAAAATCTAAAATGGGTTACAATGCACACAGAGCCCTCTCTGTGGGCACGGGCACCATAGTCCCAGTCCTAGACCTTTAGCTGGGTTTTATAAAACCTTTTCACTTTAGGCCTCTGCTGCTGTGTGCAAAAAAAAAGACTCAATCAATCAATCAATTTCAACTTCTCACAGGAAAAAAAAACATCTCGCAAAGTTGGAATTGATTGATTGAACCTTTTAGTCCCACCCAGTCTGCCATTACCATTGCAGCCACGCCCATCCAATGGGCCACACCCACCTGGTACCTGACGATACATAAGTGGGTTTTGGGTTGCAATTTAGGCACTTGGTCTCTAAAAGATTGTCATCACTGCCCTATACCATTTCAGACAAATCGCTGTCTAGTCTCTTCTTAAAAATTTCCAGTGTTGGAGCATTCTCTGCTTCTGGAGGCAGGTTGTTCCACTGGTTAATTGTTCTAACTGTCAGGAAGTTTCTCCTTAGTTCTAGGTTGCTTCTCTCCTTGATTAGTTTCCATCCATTGCTTCTTTTCCTGCCTTCAGGTGCTTTGGAGAATAGCTTGACTCCCTCTTCTTTACAGCAGCCCCTGAGATATTGGAACACTGCTATCAAGTCAGCCCTCTTCCTTCTCTTCATTAAACTAGACATACCCAATTTCAGCAGCCATTCCTTATATGTTTTAGCCTCCAGACTTCTAATCATCTTTGTTGCTCTTCTCTGTACTCTTTCCAGAGTCTCAACATCTTTTTTACATCATGGTGATTAAAACTGGATGCAATATTCCAAGTGTGGCCTTACCAAGTCATTGTAAAGTGGTATTAATACTTCACGTGATCTTGATTTTATCGCTCTGTTAATACAGCCTAGCACTGTGTTGGCTTTTTTTGACAGCTGCAGCACACTGCTCGTCATATTTAGGTGATTGTCCACTAGGACTCCGAGACCCCTCTCACAGTTACTACTGTTGAGCAAGGTACCCCCTATACTATACCTGTACATTTGGTTTTTCTTGCCTAAATGTAGAACCTTACTTTTTTTCACCATTGAATGTAATTTTGTTAGACAGCACCCAGTGTTCAGGTCTGTCCAGATCCTTCTGTATCTTAAGCCTATCTTCTGGAGTATTGGCTATTCCTGCCAGCTTGGTGTCATCTGAAAATTTGATGAGTTCCCCATCTATCCCCTCATCCAAATCATTGAAGAAGATGTTGAAGAGCACTGGGCCCAGAACAGAGCCCTGGGGCACCCCACTACACACTTCCTTCCATGTAGATGCAGTTCCATTGAGGACCATGTGCTGAGTATGGCCTGTCAGCCAGCTATGAATCCATCTGGTGGTGATGCTGTCTAACCCACATTTTTCTATCTTATCAAGTAGTAGTCTGTGATCTACTTTATCAAATGCCTTACTGAAGTACAAGTAAATTATATCCACAGCATTTCTCTGATCCACTAATTTTGTCAGTTGGTCAAAGAATGCAATAAGATTTGTCTGGCATGATCTGTTTTTAACAAACCCATGTTGGCTTTTAGTAATGACTTGTTTGCCTCTAGGTGCTTGCTGATTCATTGTTTGATTATCTTTTCCAGAATCTTCCCAGGTATTGAGGTCAGGCTGATAGGTCTGTAATTTCCTGGATCCATTTTTTTTCCTTTTTTGAAGATGGGAATTACATCAGCTCTTTTCCAGTCCTCTGGTAGTTCCCCAGTGCTCCAGGATCTTTGAAAAATATAGTTCAATGGTTCTGAGATCACATTTGCCAGTTCCTTGAGAACCTTGGGGTGTAATCCATCTGGTCCTGGTGATTTGAACTTGTCTAGGCTGGACAGCTGCTCACTTACCATTTTCTTGCCTATCTTAACTTGTGTTTCTAATCTGTTTTTTATGGCACTATTTTCCCTTACTTTTCTTTTTTTGGTTGCATGTGTCTAACCAATTTTAATATACAATTTACCCTTGTTATATCCTAAATGAATTTAACCTCACTTTTGGAAATCAAATCAGAAATAAAATGTCCTATCAGATCCACCATTGAATAGTAGAAGAAAATCACAGGGGCAATATGCTAGCAATTTAAAATTTCCTTTTCTCCTTTGCATTAAAGAATATTGAATTACATTCTTTTTCATTTTGTATTAAAGAATGTGCCAACTACTGAAAAAAATTATCTTATGAGTTTGTGCTTTCACTAGAATAGCTTTCTCAAATATCTTCCTCAATTTCCCTTTCCTAATTTATTGCTATTTATTCCTGTTCCTTTACCCTAGAATGCATGTTCTCAGGAATCCAATTACATCAACTATTTCTGAAGAAAAATAATTTTAATTAAAGAAAGTTATGTTTTGTTAAAAAATTGTCATTTGCAAATGTTAAGCATTCTAAAGCAGAATACTGACAGATTAAGGGCATCATTCATCTTGTTTACATACTTAATAAGCAGTCACATGTGTTCTTATTTGCTAGCAAATATCTGAACATGTCAAGATGGCTTGCAATTCTAAACTTCACATTAAATGTATTGTGTACTCACCAATAACTTCAAAGTAAATCTCAAAACAGCAAGCAGTTCAAATTAATCTTTCAGAAGAGTAAATCAACGCATTGGCACTGATAAAGGTAATCACTAAGAAAAAAAATGGAGCAGATGATCATTACATAGGAAGCAAAGTACATGAATTTCAGGAGCAAGATTATTATGAATGAAAATTTGAGTGCAAGTAAAAAAAAAGACTCCCTCATTCCTCAAATTCAGTTAGAAACTAGTTCTCCCGGCAAAGAACATACTATCGTTTTTCAACCATACTTACATGTGACTGACTTTACTGTCCAATTTCCCTTCTTTTCTTAGACAAATTCATTGGGGAAAATGGATGAAGCCAGAATTTGATAAACCAAGGGTATGATGCCCCATTAGCCACTATTGCTCTACTGGCTCACCATGAATCCAGATTTCCGTGCTCTAAGCCAAACAATTGTTTCTAAGCCAGTTTGCTGATAAAAAGAAGCAGAGAATAGGTGTTAGAAAAGCTTATCCTATAAGAGATAAAAAGATGAGCTACTGGTTTAAAATGGCATCGAAGAAGTTAAAAAAAATCAGGGGAAACTCTAAAGGAAGAACTGGCATAGAGGCTTGGAAAATGGTAGACAACTAAAACAGTTAGCAAATAGAAATTGAAAATAGTTTTAGAACAAAGATAGTTCCTCAAATGGACTGGGCAGTGTTTATACTGCTCAAGGCTCGTTAACTCCAGAGTGATCTAAAGTTCCTAAAGCAGAGCATAGTGTGCTGAAAATCAGAAGGGGCTGAAGAGGACAACAGAACAATTCCTTGCAATGAACATGGTGGGGTTGATAGAAGATGATATAAGATAAGATCAGTGTCTACCAGGAAGAAAAAGGCCAATTGCTAAGCAGAGGGAGAGGGAGAGGAAGAGGAAGGGAGAGAGAGAGAATTCCTTTAAAATGTCTGTAATATTAGAATTTGGACATTCAAAGGTTCAAAACAAAGTACTGTACATATATATGAAACTTATAATATGCACACATATAAAGGGTTAAAGTTGATTTATACTAAAATCTTAAATTCAGAAATATATACAGACAGAAGGAGATAAATAGAAATATTAACATGTTTTAAAGACAGATATCTTCCCTGTCTTGTCAACTGAGGCAAAGGAGAGATCTTTCACAAGGTTATTGAAACCAATTAGCTATGCTTGAGGCTTTAAGAAATAGTAGGAAGAAAGCAATATGCTTAAATGTAAGGAATACAATAATTAAAACAACTACATGCACATAGACACTTATTTCATTTTGCATAATGAGGTAAAAACAAATTTAAGTCTTTGTTACTGTGGTCTTTGTCAAATGAAGACAATCTAAGGTAGTATAAGTTTTTTCTAAATTTCAGTTTGAAGTCTGCAAGATTCCATTGTCTCCAAAGTGAGTTTCTCTGCCACCAGTCCTTATTTTACAAAGGAAATCCTGGGTTGAAAAGTTTAATTTTAATTTTTGTATTTGGGGGTTGGAATTGTTTTTAATTTATTTTAATATTGTTCACTGCCCAGAGGTATTTGTAGAGATGAGCAGCCATACAAATTGGATAAATGAATGAATGAATAATGAATGAATGAACAAACCAACAAACAGCTTTTTAGGGTTTCAGGAATTATTTCAGACAATATGCAATATTATAATTTCCATTCCATGTGCAGAAAATGTTGAGGTAGGTTGTTGAACATAAACACGAGTAGCCATTCAATCAACTTAATGACTCATTATAAACCCTTTACTCTTTTTAGACTGGCAAAGCTTTTGTTTGCTTTCACTGTCTCAGCATTCAGCCTTTTCAATAGGGCCACAAATCTTAATTTGGTTCTCTATCTTGCATTAATGTAATATTACACTTCTGCATTGGTTCTCCCATACAGCTGAGAGCTCAACTCAGCTCTCACCATTGTTTGTATAGGCCTCATCCTGCCCAACTTTTAAATTCTGCACAGTGGTTCCTGGTTTCGGTCTCTTGAGAATAGGCAATTGGGTGAGATTAACATTTATAGGCACTGTTATGTACTGGGCTCTTGAACAATACCACGTGGGTTGCTGGAGCAGCTAATGGCTCTCCAGCAACCCAGATTACAAGTCTCCTGTGCTGCAATTGGCTATCTCCAGGTGGCAATGATTGATTCAAACTTATTGGCTGCTGCCTAGGGGCTAGACTATATATTGCGGCTAGTTGCAGCCTTTTCCCCAGTACAGTTTCTGCACGAAATAAACTATGAGTTACCTTGTACTCAGCTTTGCGTCTTCATTCCTGTGACAAAGAACCTGATATTTAACAGTGGCGACGAAGGTGGAATCCTGCTTCATTGATTAAGAGTTGAAGTCTACGAGGGAAAGGCAGTGTACGCCAGAGGGAAAAGGCATTTCCCCCCCTCTCAAGGTTAGCTAGCAAGCTACGCTAGCGACCTTGTGCTCAGTGGACTCATTCAGAGCCTTGATGGAGCAGTGGGCTAATGCCTCCTTAAGTAACACCAGCTGCCTGCAATTAGTGCATGTTTGCATCCCACCAGGCTCAAGGTTGACTCAGCCTTCCATCCTTCCAAGGTAGGTAAAATGAGGACCCAGATTGTTGGGGGCAGTAAGCTGACTTTGTAATAATGCCACTTGGGGTGTGTGTGAAAGCCCTAATAAGCAGGCATATACATAGAATGAAGGCTACTGCTAAGCTTGTAAGCCACCCTGAGTCTTCGGAGAAGGACAGGATATAAATGGAATTAAATAAATAAATAAATTCCCTGAGCCTGGAAGCAGATCTGGAAGAATGCAGGAACCAGCAAAAAGAATGCCGAAGGTCAGGAAACTGAGATAATTTGATGTGAAACACCGGGAGGAATGGCCATCATACCTATCACAAGTAGAAAACTACCTCAGAGCCAATCAGATCACGGAAGAAGGACTGAAGGCCACCTAACGCTATTCTGTGTGTGCGGCCCAGCAACCTTTGATTTGGCCGAGAACCTTTTTGCGCTGACACCGATTGAAGCAGTCTCCACTACAGACCTCAAAAAGAAGCTAACCGGACATTTCCAGCCCAAGATGTCTGAAATGGCTTCGCAGTTCAAGTTTGACCAAAGAGTGCAGCAACCGGGTGAATCAGCTTCCGAGTTCATAGCGGGCCGGAGGCAGGCTACACGTCTTTGCAAATGTACAAATTTAGAAAAGCGACTACAAGACCGGCTCATCTGCGGCCTACAGGGCAGAACACTTCAGCAGAGACTCTTTGCTAGACCAAATTTAACGTTTTCTGAAGCACAAGATGAGATGATGGCCAATGAAGCCACCTGGGGCGCCGTTCAAACAGTGCAGCCTGCCAAATCAACAAAATTTGAAGAAATGGTCCACCGTGAGGACCCCAAATGCACCGAAGAATCTTCCGAGGAAGAAGAACCTGAAATCAACTGACTCCAAAAGCAACCCAATGTGCAACACCGCAACAGCCAGCAGCGAGAGGACAGTTATAAGGCAGTTCTCTTACCAAGATGTAAGGGGTGCAGTGGCAACCATTCTCGCGCCAACTGCAGATTTCAATCAGTCACATGCAGAGCTTGCAGAAGGACAGGCCACATCACAGTGGTTTGTAGAGCCCGCCATAGAGACTGGCCACCCAAACACCAGTCGGAAGAACTGATTAGGAGAGGTACTAGGGCCCAGGGTCCAGTTAGTGTGGGTTTTTTCAGAAGCCATAGAAGCGTATTCTGCACCAGGGCTCGATGCTCCCTCAAACCCAATCTTAAGTTCATGATAGAGCTACAAGGAGTTCCATGTAAGATGGAATTGGACTCTGGCTCTGCAGTTTCAATTATTTCTCAAGACACTTTAAACTTTGTGTGTAGGCGCAATAACAACTGGGCCAAACTAAGACCCTCAGATATAATCCTAATGGATTTTCAAAATGCTCATGTTAAAGTTATGGGAGAAGCCACTTTGTTGGTAAAGTTTAAAGGGTTTTGGGGGCACCTGGATGTAATAGTAGTAGGGGGCCAGAGAATGAGTCTTATTGGCTTGATTGGTTTGATGCCTTAGGTATTCAGATTACTGGCATAAACCGGACACAAACTGCAGACTTCGCATCAGTATGAGAGGAATATGCAGATGTTTTTTATTCAACTCTAGGCACATACACAGGCCTGCCTATCTCATTTAAGTTAGATCCCAACATAGTTCCAATCAGGATTAGGCCTCGTAGGGTCCCCTTTGCCTTAAAACATAAAATTGATTCAGAAATCGATAAGCTTATAGAACAGGGCGTGTTACAGTCTGTTGATGGTGGGGAGTGGGAAACTCCTATAGTCACTCCACTTAAAGCCAATGGGGAAATTTGCATTTGTGCTGACTATAAATGCACTCTAAATAAAGCCCTCAAGCAACACGCTTACCTGGTCCCAGTGGTCAACCATATTTTAGCCTCCTTGCAAGGGGGTACTATTTTTGCTAAACTTGATTTAGCACAGGCCTATCAGCAATTGCCGGTTGATGAGGCCACAGCCATGGCTCAAACGATTGTGATTCACAAGGGGGCTTTCAAAGTTAAACGCTTACAGTTTGGAGTCAGTGTTGCACCGGGTATTTTTCAGGGAATCATGGAGCGTACACTCAAGGGTATTCAGGGCATCTGCCCTTATTTTGATGATGTTCTTATTGCAGGGGAATCCCCAGAAGTGTTGGCCAGTAGGCTCAGGGCTGTCTTGCAGAGGCTTCGTGAAACAGGCCTCAAATTAAGAAAGAACAAGTGTAGGTTTGGGGTTTCTTCAACAGAATTCCTGGGTTTCCAAATTGATGCTAACGGCATTCACCCTGCTGATTCTAAAGTGAAGGCCATTAAAATGGCTCCTAGGCCCAAATCAAAATGAGAGCTATAAGCATTCTTGGGCCTCCTAAACTTCTCTCACACATTTCTACCTCATAAGGCAGCCCATCCACAGGCTTCTAGATAAGAAAGCTCCATGGAAATGGACTAACTTACATGGAAAAAGTTTCCAGGACTTAAAAGCACTATTGTCAGAAAGGTCCACTGTAACTCACTACAAAGAGTCTAAACCAGTATGTCTTGCATGTGATGCATCTCCCTATAGGGTAGGGGCAGTTTAAAGTCACATAGAGAAAAATGGAAAACAGGTTCCTATAGCATTTTACTCAAGGACATTGTCCTCTGCTGAGTGCAACTATGCTCAGATTGACAAAGAGGGCCTTGCCATCGTTGCTAGAATAAAAAAATCCCATGACTATTTATATGACAGGGATTTCATAGTATACACTCACCCCAAACCTCTTTTGGGACTTTTCACAACAGACAAACAAACCCCCCATATACTATCTCCAAGAATGCTGAGATGGTCTATTTTCCTATCTGCATACAATTTTAAATTAATTCACAAACCAGGCAAGGAAATGGGCCATACTGATGGCCTCAGAAGACTACCACTACCACTAATGGATCCAGATCTGGCTCCAGCTGCTAGAATATTGTCCATACAGGACATACCTGAATTTCCCCTCCATGCAGGGGACATTGCTACTGAAACTGCCACAGATAAAATACTTAGTAGTGTTGTCATGGGTATACACGAGCTGGTTGGATAAAAGTCCAGGCTCAGAATTTCAGAGCTATTTTATCAGGAGGCATGAGTTATCTGCCCATAAAGGATGCATTTTATGGGGAAACAGAGTCATAATTCCCACCTCCCTAAGAGACAGGGTTTTACAATCATTACATGAACGCCACCCAGGCATTGTCAGAATGAAAGCTTTAGCTAGAAGCTACCTCTGGTGGCCTGGCCTTGATAAGGACATTGAGGCTCAAGTCCATGGTTGTTATACTTGCCAGCAATCTAGGCCTGAAATGCCACAAGGTCCAGTTCACAGGAGGGAGGAAACGCATACTCCCTGGTCTAGGGTTCACATAGACTATGCTGGGCCCTTTCAGGGACAGCTCTTCCTTATAGTAGTGGATAGCCAATCCAAATGGCTGGAAGTAATTCCAGTTCCTAACATGACTACTGCTAGGGCCATCCAGGTGCTGAGAAAACTCTTTGCCACACATGGGTTGCCAGATGTCTTAGTTTCAGACAATGGGGCCCAATTCACTGCTGCTGAATTTCAGGCCTTTCTTAGAGCTAATTTCATGAGACATGCAACGTCTGCGCCTTTTCATCCATCTTCTAATGGTCAAGCTGAACGCATGGTGAGGACAACGAAGGAAGCACTCAAGCACATTGTTACAGGTGACGCATCACAGATTGGCAGATTTTTTACTCTGCCAGCATTCTACACCCTGCACTGCTACAGGCAAAAGTCCTGCAGAACTACGTTGGGGAAAATGTTTCATTACTAAACTGGACAGGTTGCATCCAGATAGATCCTCTCGACCAAAACCCCCAAGGGGGCTGGACATGGGCGATTGAGTTTGGGCCAGGAACTATGGTCATGGGAATCTGTGGGTTCCTGGTCAAATTACCAAGGCATCCGGACCCTTATCTTATGAAGTGGGGTTGGAGGGAGGGCGAGTTGTCAGACGACACATTGATCAGCTCAGGAAATGGTTTCCAGAATAGCCACTAAGTGAGGACTGCATCATAAGTCCCTCCCAAGGTCCTCAAACTTGCAGCCAAGCCAGTCCTCACATGGACTATCAGGACTTTTCCTTTTTAACTGAGGTGGAACTGGAGGGAGAACTGGGGAGTCCTGGAGTGCAAGATGGATCCCCTGAAGGAGCAAGCCACCTGAACTTCAGCAACCGCTGTGCCCACTCTGCTGAACAGTCTGACTCTGGGGTGGGCCAACCTGGAGAGGCTGGACAGAGTGGTAATTCTCCAAGAAGCTCTAAAAAGCAAGGTAATTATAAGATTAAGAAAATCTCAGTCTTTTAGGTTTTGTAGCTCAAAGCAGAACCCACCTACTTATAAAATTATTCAGACAGCAGCTATGAGCTCTAGTATCTCTCTGCTTCTCCTAACATTATTAACTTGGGGAAGTGACTTCCAGAAGTAGTGATTGTCATAGAAGGCAGTATATTTTTTTTTGGCAGTAGCAACAGCAGCAAAGAAAAAAAATACAGAGCAGGGTGTCAGGACATGAAATAAGTTGCAATATATTATGTTGTATATTATGACCACTATGGTGGGAAGGTAACAGCATTCCGTGCGCCTTTGGCGTCTAATCATGCTGGCCACATGACCACGGAGACATCCTCGGACAAGCACTGGCTCTTCGGCTTTGCAACAGAGATGAGCACTGGCCCCTAGAGTCGGAAATGACTAGCACACATCTGTGAGTGAAACTTTACCTTTTAATATTATGTCATGGGCTCTGATGAGCAAGTAAGAGGACACACAGATGAGTACAGGAAAACTCATACTTTATTTAAGCAGAAACTGTACTGAGAGATTGGAGTCACCCTGCTTCAGTATATAGCCAGGCCCTATGGTATTAACCAATAGGATTGAAGCCATGTTTGCCACCCAAAGTTGACCAATTGCAGGACCGGAGACGACCTGTCTGAGTTGCTGGAGAACCGTTAGTTCTCCAGCAACACACATGGTGATATTCCAAAAGCCCAGTACATAACAAATACATGTCAAAACAGAATATGGAATTTAGTACAGGGGTAACCCATTGCCTTCACATATATAAATATATAAATCCTCCCACAGGGAAAATGTGTTTTTGTTTTTTTGATTTAGGGGAAAAAATCACACCATGAATGACGCCCTGTTCTCATTTTGAAGGAATGGTCTGAAAGAATTTCCTTATAGAAAATGAGCTACCTGTACAAGTTGTTATTTAAAATATGTAAAATATAGGTATTCAATACAAAAATATGATTTTATGGTCCCTGAAAATGTATTTTATATTCTGAGGAAATATTCTCAACTAAGTAGCAATACCCTCTAGGTAACTAGGAAGTGCTCTGAGGGAAATGCTCTCTAGCTAGCTGGGAAAGGTTACTCAGTTTGTTTTTATGATTTTTGTTTTAAGATCTTGACATATCTTCTGAAATTATATCTGACTTTCTCAATATTCAATTCAATTCTGTTTAGTGCAGTCATAGACCGATACAAGCAGAGTGCTCTGTGAATAAGTGATTGAACAGACAATAAACGAAATAAAATTTAAGACCAAGTTAAAATATACTTATAAAACAACCCAACTAACATCTATAAATGAGGATCAGGATGCACCCTATATTAAATTATGATGTAAACACTAAAATTATATTAAATATGATATCATATAAAATTACAACAAACTAACAATATATAACCATTTAATGAGTTATAGATACATAAAATGCATTGCAGAAGATTGGCCCATCATTGTCCAACAGATTTGTCATGTTGTTGCACAAACCTAGCTACATGTACTATCATAAGGGTACTTTAACTATGAACAATATCTGGGCAAATCTAGGAGACCAGGACATCTACTAATCAGAGGTAGTAGGAATCTGGTTTGGATGTCTCCATAAAAGGAGCAATGAAGAAGAAAATTTTCTGCAGTTTCCATCTCTCCAGAATCACAGGGGCAGAGCCTTTCAGTGAATTATATTTTTTTTATATATTTACCACCCAATATTGCAGAGGGAAGACCATGGCACTGGGCAAGACAGAAAGCTTTTCAACGTCTGGGTGTTCCTAGCAGTGACAATATATCTGTTGGTGACAGGAAGGCTAGGGCCTTTCCTATTTATGTTTGCCATTCTGTATCCTTTATCCTTTGCATCAGAGTTTACTTTGCCTGATCATATTCCATCTTAAAAACTGAGGAGGCAGAGTAACCTAGATTTTTAAAAAATAGATTCAGCAGCCTTGAGCTATGATTGAAAAATGTCCTGAAAATTAATGGTGCTAGGCCTTGAGAACAGAACTTAAGCTTTAACCAAAGGTTTATTGAAGCTAGACACATTCTTGAGTCAAGTATTTAATATGTATGAAAAGTTGAAAAGTCTCCAATTGTAAATGTGCATTTGAGACACAGTGAAGTATCTGGAGAGCTGCTCTGATGAATTTAGATGGTATTTCCCCAGGGAGATGAAACATAAAGCTGGGATGCCAACCAGACTCCCATAAAGGAGCTGGGCTAGTGACTTAGCTTGAAAGACCTGGAACTTAATATCCCCCCATGGATTGGAAAACAATTAGGATAGTATTGGCAGATTGTTGTCCAGTAGCAGCAGCATTTTTGTGGTGGTCTTTCTCAAGCCAGTGGCATACTCTTAAATATCCAAAGGTAGTCATTAGTTCTGCTTTATGGCCATTAATGCTCTATAAATACAATTTCCACTCTTTTGACAAAAGCCATAATCTTGGTTTTCTATTTCCAGATGATTATTGTTGAAGTATTGGACCAGAATTCTCAAAAGTTCTTTTAACACCTGTGATGCCCTGCTTTTAGGTGGCTGGAAATTTGAATTGTTTAGATATCTCATCATAACATTGATATAAAAACTGAAAAGCAGGGGATCAAAATACATCTCCCTTTTACCCCATTTTTCATTTTAAACAGCTTTGAGATAAATCCTTGCATATTGCTCCTGATCCTAAGAGTCATATTTGATGTGTAGGGTGTGAATTAAATGGAGAAGCCTATAGTCAATTAATGCAGCTTCTAGTTTCTTCCAAACTTTCTCAGTCTAAAGCAGGTATCAGGCTCCATACGAGTCATGGCAATTAAACCTGGGTCCTATTACATATTTCCAAGCTAAGTCAATTAGAATGAAGAGGGAGTAGGATATGTATTGCAGAACCTTAGGAAGTCATAAATGCTAACCCTGCCATCTACAAGTTTAATTCTTGGGGCAATTTCTCCTACCTTTCCGAATCAATAGCCATATGGTTGTTTGTCTTTAAGTCGTGAAAAATTCTGCTATCTGTCCCTTTACAAAAACTCTTTTTCTATTATGAAAATCAGAGAATCTGCCTCAGTCTTTACACTTGTCTATATTTTCAGAATGAATTCTTAATGTTATTAACAGATGGATTTTATAGTTGTAAAATATCAGACATATCACTTATGTGGAGTTCATTCCTATTTGCTTGTTTATTCAATCCAGTAGTTCTCAGGAGATTCCTGAGGAAACCTAAATGCTTTCAATACTCTCTTCCATTTCATCTACAAATGCAGTTAAATGCAGAACCTCATTTTATCCTCCAGCCTTATTTTTTTGTTTGTAATTTTGGCTGACAAAGATTGTGTGGTAACTTGAGCAGTTGGTGACCTGGAGGTGGGCTTTTAAAAGAGGGATTGCCTTAGTATGAATTTTGGAATGTTTGAATCATCTTATAAAGTACATGACTTGGACCATTTATATTTTTTATTCCCTATGTTGAACACTGAGTTCAGCTCTCATTGAATTTATTTTTGAATCTTGTTCCCTGCTCAAATGAATTACATACAGACCTATGTTGATTCAGCCTGGTTGTAACTCTGGAATGATGGCAGTTGGGTTCCTGCCTGTCAGTCCACGTGTGAAACAGATGGCAAAGAAGATGGAACACCCTGAACATCTAAAAGGATTACAACAGAAAAGCAGTGGAAAACCAATTACTTTACTGAAAGCTGGCTATGCATGTCACATCTGAAGTAACAAGGACTTGACTTCTTTGGTTTCTGGTTGTTAGTTGCCATAAATGTCTGTTAGCGAGAGAAGAAGCACAAAAAAGTGTATTAAATCTGTCTTTATTGTAAGGTGGAATTAACAGAATCTTGCAAGAGTGAAAGCATTACTCCCTACCTTTCCTTTTACTCTCTGAAATAATAAGGAGGGTCCTTTCTGAAACCTTCTCACATCCTTATCTCCTTCTGAAGGTAAGATATCTTTTATGCATCACTTGTCCTGTCTGAACTCTTCCTCCTGTCTTCCAAGGTCATTGTCACATACCAATTAAGTAGTCCTAGAAATATTAGGTTCCTTATTCCTGAAGAAACCTCAAATCTTTTCAAATCTTTTGGTTTGATAATTTGTAAACTTAGATCACATATCACTGAAAGACTATTAATTAAATATGAGAACATATGAAAATATTGTGCCAATGTATTATTTGAATGTAAATAAACTGTGTTATATGTCAAAGAATGTCGACTGGTGGCCCCCAGGGGGAGGGCATTCTCTGTGGGCGCGCCGGATTTATGGAACTATCTTCCGGTTGAGCTCCGGATGGCGCCCGACCTTCACTCCTTCCGGCGCGATCTAAAGACCTACCTGTTCGAACAAGCCGGCCTGGCCTGATGGGGGATGGGTTTGGGATTTATTGCTTTTTTATACATTTTAACTTATTGTTATAGTTTTTGGGCATCTTGTTTAATCTTTTTTAATTTTTGTATTTTGTCTTTTAACATGTATTGCCCTGTTCACTGCCCTGAGTCCTTCGGGAGAAGGGCGGTATACAAATAAAATTATTATTATTATTATTATTATTATTATTATTATTATTATTATTATTCTTTGATACATTATATGTATTATTTGAATGTAAATAACCTGGAGACAGAAAAAATCCTGCTTTATTGGAACAGATTAAAAAGATATTTGATGTTGTTTAAAAATCCTTTGGGTGATTGTATTCAACTTGACAAACAAACAAAAATGCAGAAGAAAGTAAAATAAACTAGTGAATGAAATAGATAAGTGAATATATTGTTAAGCACATCCATACAATTGTCCATGAGTGAAAAAGGTTTAAAAGCATCTGTTTTGCTGTGTGATAACTCATAAGGTCTTGTATTTTATTGTTAAAGCAATGGAACTCAAGTTTCTCAAAGTTACTATGAATATTTATTTTGCCTTCATATACTTTGTTAAAGCTCCTTTTCTTATAACTACCCCTTAAGCTTGTGCAAATTAAAGATAAGAGAGCTAAAGAAAGAATAATGCAACAGCTTCATATTATCTATGTCTTACAAAAAAAAACCTGTAAAGAAACTAGCTGAATCAGCATAGAGTCCAATTTAAAAATTCAAACTTTTAAAAACTGGTTTTAAAAATAGGTTATTACTTTTCACTTGCAAACCTGGGGTGTCACAGGTTCATGCTGATCATAGAAGGCCTTGAATTTTCAGCCCTCCTGCGAAGCATTAGTTGCAGAACTCAGTTATGTCAGGGTTATAGCAAGTTGGCAATACTCTAGCTTAGTTACTTGGGAGATGTAAGAGAAGTAGGCTGACAGCATTTCAGAAACAGGGAGTCCTTGATAACTTCATGTAGCTCAATCTGAATGAAGCTAAAGCATATGTGACTGTTGGCAGGTGAAGGAAACATCCTAATTTTTGTACACTTGGACCACCTTTTAATCTGGCTACATAAGGATTCTAAATTGATGCCTCATTTAACTCCTTCCCCAGGTTCTGCCAATCTGTCTCCTACAGTTATCCTGATGCGTTTTGGAAACAGGTTGAGAGATTTGGGATGAGAGACAGTGACAGCAATTCCAGAGAGCATATCATTAAATTAAAAAAAAATGACCCTGCATTTGCCCATTCCCAGTTCAATACTTCAGAGGCATGTAAGACATTTTTTACTTTAATTTCTCTCTCACATTACATTTTAAACTTCATGATTATTCTATATAATGCTGTGTTTTAATCAATGGTTACAGCAGTCTTTTTTCAGTATGATGTAGTATAGCATAATGTGTGTTAGGTAGATGTTATTATTGTTATATTGCAGGTGTGTTTATGTGCAGGCATGGTAACTATCAATTGTTTGCTATAGTTATCCAGAACATTTGTGACTGATTTCATACTATTTTTCTCCTAAAATATTTTTGTTTCACTTTCTTTCTAGCAAGAATTCTGGCCTTCCTTTTCACATTTGTATCTTGCTTTTCCTTTCTCAAGACAAAGTACATAGACTCAGTGCTTACTTTATTTTGATGTTAACAACTATGAGGTCTAATAAATTTACTACTGATTATGAGGGGTTTTATACCTCTATATTTCCCTCTCTAAATAAATAACCTGATTTAGAAATTTTTAAAAAAATTCTTATATAGCACATATCCAATTAACACTATTCTATCCAAACTAGTTGTTTTATTTATTCTCTAGTGTGGTCACAATAGATGTTCTCTAATGCCCCTTGAAAAGTGAAAACCAAATGCTCCTTTCAGCAACTATTTTGAAAGCTATGTACAGTATATCCAAAACTGGAGAGAGAGAGAGAGAGATTCTTACCAATGAAAAAGATAAGAGAGGTTCGCCCGTGATCTATCAACAATATTTATATGCCCTAAATTTCCCTTTTAGCAGCACATTGATATCACATTGATAATTCTAATAATCAAGTACAGTTCCAGAATTGTTTTCACACCTATGGTTGTCAGTGCCTTATCCTTATCCTATATGTGCAATGTATAGCAAATGTGATAGGCATTTCCCCCAGTTTTTTGACAAGGTATTTAAACTGAAGAGGGCAAGTCAAAAATGAAACCTATGGTATCAGATTTGATATCTCACATTAGTTTCTGATGAAAACTAAATTTTATTTTTCATAGTATTTTTTATGTTTATGCTCAACATTTTTTAAAATCTGGAAGAACATTAATATCTCTGAAAATAAAGTTATTTTCCCATTCTCTGTACTGGTTGATGAGATGTACGGAGTTAGTTCCTGATGAAAAGCAGTGTGCCACAACTGAACATTTTCAGTATATACAGTCATGATGTCTGAATTGACAGCTAATATACCTTGAATTATTTCTTTTATTTCCCATACTATAATTACTTTTTCAAACAGCATATATGCAAAGACATAAATCAGCCTTCATACCTGCCAAGGGAATAACAGAACCATGGACAGATATAGGGTAAAAAATGACAGTAATAATAGTAATAATGTTAATTGTTAGCACCAATGCTTCTGTTTGCTCCTAGGAGCAAAGAGTTTTGGAAATTAAAAAAAAAAAAGAAAAATACCCTATTACTCAAGTGTATTTTCATTCTTTTTGGCATGAGGAATGGCATAAGAGAAGACTCATGCAGGGCTCAGCTGATTAACAGAGTCGACTCCCTCTGGAAAGATTTGTAGTGACTTGCAAATATAGCACATTAATTAGCACAGCACGAGCTGACTTATGCTACTGGGTTCTATGGCATCAAGAAAGATGTCAATTGTTTCTGTTTGGGGGCTCTTGTGCCTAAAACCCAAAATATACTTCAGTGAGAATATTCTTTCTTTTCTTTCTTTTTATAATATTTTATTAATTTTTTAATTTTACAATTAAGTGTTTAAAAAACAATGTGGTGACTGGGTTAGTCAATAGTTCAATAACATACATAAATATTTAGTATAAATCTCAAGTTACAACATCAGATATTTCCTCTCTTTTTCCCTTAATATCTACTATCTCATATTCAGCTAATACAGTTCTTATTATTATCAACTAAGTAAAAACATCTTTGTTACATTTATCAATATTTTTTAGCTTATACATATCTTAATTTTGTTTGCATTCAATCCTTATATACAATCAGTGTCCTGTTATTGCTTTTTTCCAAGTTTTAATTTCCCATCAATATTCAAATTAATATTTAGTATTTATAATTTCCAAGCTTCAGGTAACCAAAGTTTCCCTTATCTCGACTTCTTCCTTTTTCCATTTTCATAAAAAAATCTAATATTCTAAATACACATATTATCTATTTGAATATAGTCTTGTTCTCTTTTCTAAACGTTACCTATTTTACACCATATTAAACCATCTAATTAATAATACAGTATCCCCTCTAAAATCAAAACCATTATATGTATTATCTGGGTTAACCAATAAATCAATAATATACATAATTTTTTTTTGTTTAGGTCTAATTTTTAAAAGCTCAAATACTCCCTCTCTTTTTCTGGTAATATCTATTATCTATTGAGTGAACAGAATTCTTATTTTCAACTGTTTTCCAAATATTTTATATTAAGTGACCAAAATCTCCCTTATCTTAGCTTCTCCCTTTCCCCCTTTTCATACCAAAGTCTATTAGTCTTGTTACACATCTTACCTATTCAATTATAATGTTCCTTTATTTTCTAAAAATTATCTATTTTTCGTCATATTCAACCCTCTAGTTAGTAATATGAAATCCCCTCTAATTAATCAAAACCCTTATTTTCTTCAGCCTTACTCTGCAATCTTCCTTTGACAACTAACCTTCCATGTCAGTGCTCTTGAATTATCAAATAGTTTTCCCTCTATTATTATATATATTATTTGGAATAAGAACAATAAGTCTTTATTGATTAGCCCTTGGGCCATATCAAAGTGCAAAGTTCCAGGAACAAATTATTACTAAAATGTGATAAAAGGAATTTAAAATGGAATTTGATAAAATACAATTTAAAATGGAATTATAATAAAATGCTATTTAAAATGAAATGGGAATAAAATAAAATCTAAAATGAAATTATAATAGTGTATAATAATTTAAGATATAAATAAAATATGATAAAATTATATTTTGGAGTTTCCCTTGCAAATTTGGAATAAGAAATACTATTTGGTTCCAGTTTTTTTGGAAGAACTAGCCCATTTGTATTCATTACATTGCCTCCCTGTTACTCCAATTTCCCACAATTGTCCTGATAGGTTTATCTTCCATTCAATCTGTTTCTTCCTTTTCCTCAAATTTCTTATGAATTTTGTAAAAAGTCTTTTCCATTTTCAGTGTTGTCACTGCCTTTTCTGATTTTTCTATTAGCTGGATCTGTTGGTCAATTGTCTTAGTGTTTAGTTGTTCTACTTCTGTTATTTTCTGCATTGTTAGTTCTTTGGTTGTAGTCAATATCTGGGTTTGTATATTTGAGCTGGCAACTTGTTCCTTTATGTTGCATCTTATTTTTTCACAAGCTGAAAGAATGGTTTCGTGTATTGATTTCAACATGGAAAGCATTTTTTCCTGATCTTCATCCATATTATCTTGACAGTATGTAAAGTTGAAGACTTTAGAATCAAACATTAAAAGTAGTTTTGTTTTGTTTTTATAGCTATGTATGGGACATCTATTTCACATGTTATAGATAGTCTTTATAGTAGAAATTGTTTATCAAGACTTTATAGTCCAAGGTATTCCATCATCTCATATAATAACATATGCTTCTCAAGTAAAGAAATAGGAAAGCAATTTCCCATGTATAGCTTTGAAACTCAGTAAAAGTTTTCATTCATAATTCAAACAGGCCAGATATGTCACCCAAAAGTTCCTTCTTTGCAGCTGAGTTTTTATAGATGATAGCTGTCAAGGTCAGAGAAGTTTCTTCTAGAGTCTGGGCTTCAAAACAAGTCTCTTTTAAGCAATAACAAGGTTGTAATACCATATTTTGCCACAAGATGTCACTGATGCTGTTTTAAGTCCAAAGTTTTTATTATAATTTTTCAAGTCTTATGTCTCCAGTAAGAATAGGAACACTTTTAATCCCAAATTTCAAAAGCATTTACTATCCAATTAGATTAAAATTGTTCTTATAGTTGCTCTATTTTCCCTGAGTACTTAGTCGTCACTTTTCTTAGAGGGTGGGATAGATATTCCCTTCCCTCTTTCCTCACAGGGGGAAAAATACTTTGAGCAGCTTTTACAGGAAAAAATACTTAAAGTCTTAAAGAGAACATTGCTTTATAGGTGCTTGGTGGTGATTTTGACTTCAGCTGTCAGCAGCTTAGTGACATGCCATATTGCTATGGCTGGTCTTTCCCCTGCCAGTTTGGAGGCTTCCCCAGATCAAACGGAAGAGCCATCGCCCTCCCACGATCAAGCAGGGTTCCTCTCCTTGCTCGTCACCCCTACAGGGCAATTTTTGACCCTTTCCAGGGTCCCTCAGCAGGACAAATTCAGACGTGAAAGACAGAGCTCGTCTTCCACCATCCACTGTGCTGCGATGGCAAACAGAAGTCTTTCTTTTCTTGCCTCCTACTCTATGGAACACCATTCCCCAGAAATCAGATTGACCCTTCTACTGCTATTGTTTAAGGTTCTAGGAACATGGCTTTTGCCAACAGGTATGGGGACCCAGAAGTGTGGTAGAATCCTAAATTTTCACCAATCTGAACTACAGTAGGAATAGGATACATAAAACATCACTGGACAAAAAAAGTTGCACTAATATCCTTAACATGGTAAAGGCATTTAATGAGAGTTTGCTGCAAACATAAAAGTGAGAGTGATTGTTTTTTAATTATTTTACTTTTGAAGTACATATGCCTGCTTCTCCATTCAAATGGAGCATTACCATGATCCACAAGAATAACCAAATGAAGACATTATGAGAACATGTTAAAATAAACACAATGAAAACAATTTTTCGTATGAAAATATATCAAAGCAGCATCCAAGCACTATTATTAAACTTAGAGGAAAAAACAACATTTCTTATATGTCTGGCTTTGATTTCTAGGGGTAATTAAATATTAATTATTTATATTATTATATAAATGTTATGATATAAATTATTTGCATCATTAAAATTATATTGGCTGTTCCCCTTTCAAAAGTACCCGGGTCTCCTTGTCATCTTTGCTACCACTAAAGCCTTATGTCAGTGTTTTTGCCTCTCATTCTGGACTCATTTTTCCTCATTATTGTTTGTTGCCTGAGTGTGATCATATGAATGTGTTGAAACAGAAAAAAATGAAAGCAGGGGCTAATGATGTGAAAAGGTGGATTAACTGAAAAGGTGGTGTTATATACTGGGTTCGTTGCTTGATTGATGAGACGAGGCAAGTGAGTTCAGCAAGAATCATTCTTTATTTGCTTACAGGAGCTGAACTGAGAAACAGGGCTGCGAATGCAGCTATTTATACCCTGGCCTCTAGGTGGCGGCCAATAGGTTTAAAGCAACCTATTGCCACCCTAGAAGCAGCCAATGGTGGCGCTGGAGACGGGTTGTCTGAGAAGCTGGGAGCCGTTAGCCAGCTTCACTGCTTAAACAACCTTCCAGCAATTAACCCCACATGATACTCTTTAGTAAGACAAAACCCAATACATTACACCCCTCCCCACTAGAATGTACACACATTATAATAACAAACGGAATGATTACAGCAATTACAAGGTTTACAAAGATACAAGTACATGTCTTTCTGTATCTTGCTAATACAGAGGCTCTCCTGGCTAGTAACAATTCAATGACACATACAACATTATAGCTCAGTTATTTTGGAACAAAATCCTGTAAATACACAGGAGGCTTGCGAACCCTCGTGGAAGGCCTGGGAGAGCCGGGCACTCCCTGGTCCACCAGCTTGCCTGCCGGGCAGGGTAGACCAGAGTCCATGAGTTCAAGCGAGTCTGGCTGACTCGGAATTCTCTGGCTGGTTGGCCCACTCCAGAGTCTAATCCTTCCACAGAGTTAGCACAGCAACTGGTTGACTTTCTCCATCAGGGGCCTCATGTTGCACTCCTGGGCTTTGCCCCTCTACTACCACTTCCCCATTGCTCTGACTGCTTGGGACTTCAGAGCATGTGGATTGTTCGGCCTGGCTGCCGGTTTGAAGTCTGGGGATGGGACCTGGGATGAAGTCCTCGCTTTGTGGCCGTTCTGGAAAACATTTCCTAAGCTGATCGATATGGTGATAAAAGACTCACCCGCCCTCTAGGCCCACATCATATGACAGAAGGTCCGAAATTTTGGTGATTTTCCCTGGCACCCCCAAGTTTCCATGCCCATAGTTCTGGGCCCACACCCCATCACCCACTTGCAACCCCCTCAGGGGTCTTGGACGAGATGCCTCTGCTGCCACCCAGTCTGGGTGCAACCTGTCCAGTTTCATGATTAGTCACCTGCCCCAGCGCAGCTCTGCTGGGCTTTTACCCATTGCCGTGCATGGCGTGGAATGTTGGCAGAGCAAAAAGTCAGCCAGTCTCTGGTGCCAGTCTCTAGTCACTATACGCTTCAATGATTCTTTCGTGGTGCACACCATTCATTCTGCTTGCCCATTACTAGATGAGGTTTGTCCTCAGGAAAGCCTGAAATTCTGCCGCAGTGAATTGGGCCCTGTTATCGGACACTATGACATCCAGTAGCCTGTGCATTGGAAAGAGTTTCCTAAGCCCTTGGATGGTTCTAGCAGGAGTCATATTTGCGATTGGTATAACTTCCAGCCATTTATAGTGGCTGTTGACCACTATAAGAAATAGCTGTCCCTGAAAGGGCCCAGTGAAGTCTATATGAATCCTCAACCAGAGAGTTTGTGTCTCCTCCAATCTATGGACAGAAGCGTGCAGCATTTCAGACCTAGATTACTGACATGTGTAACACCCATGTACTTGAGCTTCAATGGCTTTATCTAATCCTGGCCACCATAAATAGCTTCGTGCCAAAGCTTTCATGTGAACAATACCTGGATGGCCTTCATGAAGCAATTGCAATACCTTGTCCCTTAATGAGGTGGGAACAATGACCCTGTTCCCCCATAGAATGCAACCCTTAAGAGCTGAGAGCTCATGTCTCCTTGTGAAGTAGCTCTGGAACTCAGGTCCAGGGCTTTTTTCTAGCTACCCCATGTGGACCCAAGATAGCACTTTGCTTAGAGTCTTGTCTGCCGCCGTTTCTGTGGCTATGTACCCTGCGTGGAGGGGAAACTCCAGCAAGTCCTGAATGGACAAAACATGGGCTGTTGGGGCCGGATCTGGCTCAATTTGAGGCAGTGGAAGCCTGCTCAGGCCATCTGCATGGCCCATATCCTTGCCGGATTTGTGAATTAGCTTAAAGCTGTAAGCTGATAAAAAAAATGGACCATCTTAACATTCTAGGGGATAAGATGTGAGGTGTCTGTCTGTCTGTAGTGAATAACCCCAATAGCGGTTTATGGTCTGTGAAGACTGTGAAGTCCCTGCCATACAAGTAGTTGTGGAATTTTTTTTACTCCAGCTACTATGGCCAATGCCTCCTTATCAATTTGTGCGTAATTATGCCCTGCAGAGGTTCTGGAATAGAAAGCAATCAGGACTTGAGTCCCATTGCTCTCCAAGTGACTTAGGACAGCCCCCACCCCATATGGGGATGCATCACAATCAAGGCATACCAGCATCGATTCCTTGAAGTGAGTGATCATGGAACTGACGGACAATAGAACCTTCAATTCCTGAAAGCTGCTTTTGTGAACACTAGTCCACTTCCACACAGTATTTTTGTCCAAGAGCCAGTGTAATGGCTCTGCCACTGCAGCCTTGTTAGGAAGGAACGCAAGGTAAAAATTTAGAAGGCCTAGGAATTCCTGAAGCTCTCCCTTCATTTTGGGGCTGGGTGCCATCTGAATGGCTTTCACTTTTGACTCAGCAAGGTGGATGCCGTCGGCATTGATATGGAAACCCAAGAACTCAGTTGAAGGGACTCTAATACTACACTTATTCTTTTTAAGCTTGAGGCCTGCTTTGCACAGCCTATGAAGGATGGCTCTGAGCCTCCTTGCCAGTACCTCAGTGGGCTCACCGGCAATGAGCACGTCATTAAAATAGGGGCAAACCCCCGGAATGCCCTTGAGCATTCGCTCCATAATACCTTGAAAAATGCCAGGGGCTATGCTGACCCCAAATTGCAGGCATTTTACTTTAAATGCTCCCCTGTGGGTTACAATTGTCTGTGCCACAGCTGTGGCCTCATCCACAGGAAGCTGTTGGTAGGTCTGAGCCAAATCTAATTTTGCAAAAATTGTACCACCTTGCAAGGATGCCAGGATGTGGCTTACTACTGGTACAGGGTACACATGCTGTTTGAGTGCATGATTAATTGTGCATTTGTAATCAGCACAGATTCTGACCTCCCCATTGGCTTTTAGTGACGTGACAATTGGAGTCTCCCATTCCCATCTATGGGCTGCAGTACCCCCTGTTCTACGAGTTTATCTAATTCAGTATCTATCTTGTGTTTAAGAGCAAATGGCACTCTACGAGGTTTAATCCTGACCAGTACTAGTGTAGGATCTAGTTTAAATGTTATTGGTGGGTCCATGTATGTTCCCAGACATGAGTCAAACGCATCTGTGAATTCCTCGCATACTGTCGCTAGACTTGCGACTTGCGTCCGGTTGATTCCAGTTACTTGGATGCCTAGTGCATCAAATCACTTGAGCCTGACAATGTCCAAGTGCCCAGTAAACCCCTTAAATTTGACGGCCAGTGTGGCCTCACCCTTCTGTGACTCTGGCATTCTAGAAGTCAGTCAGTATAATGTCAGATGACCTCAGCTTGGCCCATCTCTTGCTGCGATTGCAGACGAAGTTAAATGTCTCAAGTAATAGAATGGATATGGCTGAACCCGTGTCCAGCTCCACCTTGCAAGGGACCCCTTGCAGCTCCACCTGAAGTCTAAACTTTGGCTTCATAGGACAGCGAGCTGCCGTGCAGCAAATGCTTCTGTGGCTAGAGCAAAACCCTTCACTATACTGCCCCAGGGCCCCGGTACCTCTCCTAATCGGAATGTCCAAATGGCGATTTGATTGCTGGTCCCTCTGGTGACCTCAGCAGATGGATGTGATCTGGCCAGTCTTCCGGCAGGCCCAGCACGTGGCTGTCCAGAACCTACAGTCCATGCATTGGTGGCAGCCACCACACTCTGGGCACCCAAGGAAGTTATCTGACTTGTAAGATGCCCCTTGTTGCTTGTCGCTGTGACGCTGTTTGTTGTTGTACCTTTGTAGCTTGTCAACTTCCATGTTGTCTTTGGGGTCTTCCACGTATTCAGCATCCTCGTGGTGGATGACTTCTTCATGCTGTGCTGTTTTGGCAGGCTGCATGGCTTGTACGGCCCCGCCAGCGGCTTCCCTCCATGATCTCTTTCAGTGCATCTGGGAATGACAGGGTCTCTTTGGCGAAGTGTTTTTGCTGTAACTCTCGATTCTGGAGGCCACAGATGAGCCGGTCCTGGAGCCTCTCCTCTACATCGGAGAACTGGCACAGGCATGCAGCCTGCCTCAATGTTGTGATGAATTCAGATGCTATTTCACCTTGTTGCTGAACCCTCTGTTCAAATGTGTGGTGCCAAACGATTACCAACAGCTTGGGCTGGAAATGGTTGCCGAGCCGTTTCTTCAAGTCCGTGAATGTTACGGACTCAAATGGCGTTGGAACGAACAAGTTCTCCACGATGTTGAATGTGGCTGGGCCGCACACACACAAGAGCGTAGCAGCCTTCAGGCCGTCCTCGGCGACTTGATTCGCACGGAGGTAGTTCTCAACCCTGGATAGATATGAAGACCATCTTTCTGGGTGAGCTATTTCAAATTCCAGCTTTCCAACCTTTGGCATTTCTACTGGTCTTCACAGCTGGGACTCATCGTCTTTTTATCCTGCTCCTCTGTATGCCCAGGGATTGGTCCTCTGGGCGTGTGGTCACTAGCATGGCTGTGCTAGGCTGACCATAGTGTGTGTGGGGGGAATTGCTTTCCCACCAGGCACGTTTGGCCTCTTCCCTAGTGACTCTCAGCTCTGTTGGAGAAGCAGGATCCCACCTTCGTCGCCAGTGTTATATACTGGGTTCGTTGCTTGATTGACGAGACGAGGTGAGTTAGTTCAGCAAGAATAATTCTTTATTTGCTTACAGGAACTGTAAGAAACAGGGCTGTGAATGCAGCTATTTATACCTTGGCCTCTAGGTGGCGGCCAATAGGTTTAAAGCAACGTATTGCTGCCCTAGAAGCAGCCAATGGTGGCGCTGGAGACAGGTTGTCTGAGAAACTGGGAGCCGTTAGCCAGCTTCTCTGCTTAAACAACCTTCCAGCAATTAACCCCACGTGATACTCTTTAGTAAGACAAAACCCAATACATTACAGGTTGATTAACTGAAAAGGTGGATTAACAAAAGAAAAGGTGGATTAACAAAAGAATGTACAGTGGTTGTATAGATACAATTGTTCAAGTTTGTTTTTTGGTTGGAAAAGTACAATGTGTCATCAATAAAACATCACATAAAATAATAAAAGTTTTATCAAGGTTAATTTCCCCCTTATATTTTATTAAATTTCCTTTCTTATTGCCAGGAAGCTTCCTTCTACATTCCATATAACAGCTAATATCTTGCCCAGGAGTAATAGGCTGGAGGACTGTGTCAAACTTCCTGGAACCTTTTGAAAATTTATCTAATTGTCAGATATGTATACACACATATTCTTTCCGTTATACACACATGGTGCCAATTTTGCATACAGACATACACAGCTTTATTCCTAGAGCCTTATTCTTCTGTACTGGAAAGAGTAAATTTAAATAAATAACACTGTCAGACTTTGTTAAATAAATATTATATCTGAATCCCAATATAGTTTAAATTTGTACTTCTTGAGTGGATAACACAGTAAGAAAATAATAGGTGTAGCTTATTAAGCATTTATCTGCTGTGAATATTTTCCTTAACTGAAAGCACAGTTTGCTTATTGCTATTGTGAAGCATATAAAGAAATGAAGTGTGTGAGTAGTGGCCATGATCTGAAATGGACAATTGTTTAGAACAGGGCTTTTTTTTTCATAGAACATTCACAATGGAGTTCCAGCACCTTTTTTAGATGGAACCTTGTAGGATAGGCAAGGTGGGTTGTATGACCTGTGTGAGTTCCAGCACCTTTTTCTTTTACAAAAAAAGCACTGGCTTAGAACATTATTTCCTCAGGGGCATTTGCTACTCTGACAGGGTTTGACTATAGATAGCAGTCAAAACTAAATCAAGTGCTACAGGAAAAGTTAGTCAGGCCAATAAGCAAATCAGGACTGAAAGAAATCTGGAAGCCAAAAAAAACAAAAAAACACCACTCAGCTGAAAGGGTTAGCATTTTAAATACTAATCTTGCTCAAAAACATCTAGTGACATTGATGAGGAGAGTCAGATCAAGGCTGAAGGAAACTTCACTGAGAAGGCTACAACGTGGATTTTAATAATTCATCCCTAAAGAAAAACTGCATGCCTATCCTCTTCTCACTAAAGTACTACATTTTACCATTTTGGAAATATGTCTCTGAAAATGGCTTTAAGAACACTAGGGTCTAAATGGATGAAGAAAGGAATTTATTACAAAAATCTTTCCAGAAACCACACAGTTGCTAAGGCAGAGGAAGATAAAAGGAAACTGGGGAGGGTTATGGGGGATATGTGGGTAAAAGGCCATTACTGCTTCCAACAACTGCATAAATGCTGAAGAGATGTTGAGAAAGTGAGTATGTTGTGTGGCATGCCAATGAATACTTTATTGTTAAGGATAATGATGTTATTAACAGTTTACTTCACAGAATCTCACTTGTCTGCTCAGTTGTAGTATCAAGATAAGGTGCTAGTGTCTAAACTGTATTCTATTATTTGGCACTGTAAGTTGACTCCCAGATTATCAAGGTCTAGTCTTGATAAAGAAGTGAGAAAGGGCTGCTCAGCCCTAGGAAAGTAGAAAGTATGAAAAAATGATTCAAAACTGCCCCACCTTCATCTTGTCTTAAAATGGGCAAAGCCTGGATTGCTTTGTACTGTAGGGTTCTGTAATTGGAACAACAAAAAGAAACAAATTGTGTAATCCTGCCTAACTATTGCTACCTTGCTTTTGTAATCAGTGTTTGCATCAGGGACAAATTTCATGCAAGCCTGGGAAATATGTACACAGATGTGATGTACTGAAGGAGAGAATAAGGCAGTGTATAGGAATGACTGATGTCTTCCTTATATTGTAATAACTCTGTTTATAAAGCAACGCTACTAACTTTCTAAGGTATGGCTGTGGCATGATGCCACCCTTCGCACCACGGTTCTCATGAAATACAAAGACACAGGGTTGTCTCGGGATGAGAACTCCAGACCGGAGTCCGAAGCCCCCTTTTATTGAGGGTCTTCCAGGGAATACAAAGAGCAAAAGTTCATTGGTTGTACAAAACATTTACCATATATGGTTACACACAATACATCCTGTTTATGCTATAGGTCCCTATCTCCTTAAAATGATGTCACCACTTTGGAAGGTCTTTGCCATGCCGGCAGAATGAAAAGTCCTTAAAGCAGTCTTTAATATAATGACAGAATGGCGATGATCAGGCTCATAACTTTATTCCCACAGTATGGAACTATTGAAGGAAACTGCTGCCAGCGTTCAGACTGTGTTCTCACCCAGGACTTATTTCGATTGAAAATAAAGTGCTGTACCTTTAAGAAGCCTCTGCTTGAGTTTTCATGATTGGATTTTTATGATTTTTCAGGTTTTGCCAAGGGCCAGTGCCTTACAGTATGTAGAGTGTAGTATATCCTACATTAAGAGGGTAGCATTCCTGGAGACTCTAGAGCAGTGATGGCAAACCTGTGGCATGCGTGCCAGAGGCGGCACTCAGAGCCCTCTCTGTCAGCACATGCGCAGTTACCCCAGCAGAGTTCTCCAGAGTAGCGAGCATGTGGAGTTTGGAAGCGACAGGGCAAGAAGTGAGCAAGCAAGTGGCGTTGGCCCCCCAGGGATGACATGGAGATGGCGAGGGACTGGCCCCCTCTGCCCTGGCCCTGGCCACACTCACCTAGTCTGCTGTGACCATTGCAGCCATGTCCACCCAGTGGGCCATGGTCCCCCAACCCCCCTAACCCCCCCGAGGGCATCACAATGCTGATGCAGCCCTGGCACATTGCAATAAATAAGTGGGTTTTGGGTTGCAGTTTGGGCATTTGGTCTTTAAAAGGTTTGCCATCACTGCTCTAGAGCCTTTGTTTATTATCTTGGCCTACTTTGAAGAGCTGACAAATTTTCCATGATATCATTTTTCTATGAAAGAAAGACCTACCCCAAAAACAAGCCCTAGTTTTGGGGCAAGGTGCATGCCTAAAAATCAAGCTACGGTGGGGTGGGGTGGGGTGGGGTGGAGCTGCCCCACGCACCCCACACCCACATATCAGGCCTCCCATGAATCAACACTTACCTCTCCTTCTTCTGCAGTGGCCTCCGGCCTTGCATTTCACAGGCAAAGGCCTTTCTGGAAGGTCTCTGCAGCTGAGAACTGAACTATGGATTCAATCCATAGCTTGGTTCTCAGCTGCAGAGGCTTTGCAGAAAGGTCTCTGACTATGAAATGCAGGCTGGAGCTCCATTCTTAGCTGCAGAATGAAGATGCTCCTTCAGTAGCAGAAGTGGGCTGGCTGTCAGTGCCACTAACGCAAGGTGAGTAAAAAACATATCCCCTGAAAATAAGACCTGGTGGCAAAAAAAGACTGGGTCTTATTTTCAGGGAAATATGGTAGAAGCCACCATCAGCCTACGAACTTAGGGCACGAAGGGACAATCTTAATGTTTCAACAACTTAATGTGGAAGTACACAGTTCTTCAGATATTTATTTAATTGGATTTATATACCGATCCTCTCCGAAGGGACTCGGGGCAGTGTACAGGGCAATTAAAACATTATAAACAACACATAATGTATAAAAATTAAAATAAAATAAAATAAAATAGCCCTAAACAATAAACACATTCTAAAATTTATTATTTTTTTTAAAATTTAAGAACTAAAATCCCAGTCCCTCAGTCCAGGCTGGCAAGTTCAAATAGCCAAGTCTTCAGGTCACGGCAAAACGAGCGAAGGTCGGGAGCCATCCAGAGCTCAACCGGAAGCTGATTCCAGAGGGCAGGCGCGCCCACAGAGAATACTCTCCCCCTGGGGGCTGCCAGTCGACATTCCCTGACCGACGGCACCCTGAGGAGGCCCTCTCTGTGGGAGCGCACAGGGCAATGGGAAGTTAATGCCGGCAAAAGGTGATCCCGTAAATAACCCGGACCCATGCCATTTAGGGCTTTATAGGTCATCACCAGAACCTTGAATCTCACCCAGAAGACAACTGGAAACCAATGCATCTCGCGGAGGAGAGGTGTTACATGGCAGTATCGGGAGACCCCCATCACAACTCGCGCAGCCGCATTCTATACCAGCTGGAGCCTCCGAGTGTTCTCAAGGGGAGCCTCCGAGTGGTTCTCAAAGGGAGCCTCCGAGTGGTTCTCAAGCTGGAGCCTCCGAGTGGTTCTCAAGGGGAGCCTCCGAGTGGTTCTCAAGGGGAGCCTCATGTAGAGAGCATTGCAGTAGTCTATCCGAGAGGTCACAAGCACATGAGTGACTGTGCGCAGGGCATCCCGGTCCAAAAAGCCCCCGTGGTCACAGCTCCTATATGATCTTCAAAACTGAGCTGTGAATCAAGGGTACACCCAAGTTGTGAGCTCTATCTACGGGGGGTAACACCTCAGCACCTATAGATAAAGATGGAATAAAATGGACAACCTGAGATGCCGGTACGCACAGCCACTCGGTCTTGTTGGGATTTAGACCAAGCCTGTTCCTCCCCATCCAGACCCTCACCGCCTCCAGGCAATGGGACATCACGGACAGGGCATCACTGAGTTGATCTGGGGTGGAAATAAAAAGCTGGGTATCATCAGCGTACTGATGATACCCCACCCCAAAACCAGGAATGATCTCACCCAGCGGCTTCATATAGATGTTGAACAGGAGAGGTGAGAGGACTGACCCCTGAGGGACTCCCCAAATGAGAGGCCTCGAGGCCAACCTCTGTCCCCCTGCCAACACCGACTGTGAATGACCCAGAAGGTAGGAGGAGAACCACTGTAAGACAGTGCCACCCACTCCCAACCCCCTGAGGGGCCGCAGTAAGATACCATGGTCGATGGTATCAAAAGCCGCTGAGAGGTCTAATAGGACTAGGACAGAGGAGCAACCCCTGTCCCGAGCCCGCCAGAGATCATTCACCAGTGCGACCAATGCCATCTCCGTGCTGTACCCAGGCCTAAAGCCTGATTGGTAGGGGTCCAGATAATCCACTTCCTCCAGGAACAGAGGAAGCTGATGAGCCACCACACTCTCAACAACCTTCGCTAAAAAGTGAAGGTTGGAGACCAGATGATAGTTATTCAAAATGGCCGGGTCCAGGGCAGGGTTCTTGAAAAGGGGCCTCACAACCGCCTCCTTCAAGGCGGCGGGGAAGCTGCCCTCTCTCAAAGAAGCAGTTATTACTGCCCGGAGCCAGCCTCGTGTCCCCTCCCGAGCTGCATAAACCAGCCAGGAGGGGCACGGGTCCAGTAAACAAGTGGTGGAACTCAGCTTCCCCATGATCCTGTCCACTTCTTCCGGAGTCACAGGATCGAATTCTTCCCAAGTAATATTCCCAAGACCGCTCAATTCCCCATCGTCAGACTCTGCCCAGTCGTAGTCCAAGCTGGCCTGAATCTGAGCGATTTTATTTGCCATATATTGACTAAATTCCTCGGCATGACCCTGCAGGGGGTCCTCCCTCACCTCCTGATTCAGGAGGGAGCGCGTCACCCCAAACAGGGCAGTCGGGTGATTATCTGCGGACGCGATGAGGGCAGCGAAGTAGTTAGATCCCCCTCCCAGATCATCAAGCCACCATCCAGATAGAAAAAAAAGATCGAGTGTGTGACCCCCCTCATGAGTCGGGCCCTGAATTATCTGGGTCAGGTCCATGGCCATTATGGAGGTCATGAACTCCCGAGCCAACCCCGATGAACTTCCCAAGGATGGCAGGTTAAAGTCCCCCAGAACCATAAGTCTGGGGAACTCAATTGCCAACACAGAGATGTTGAGGAGCTTGGGCAGGGCTGCTGCTACACAGATAGGCAAAAGATATGCCAGCAAAAAGCCCAACTGAACCCCAGAGCCAAATCTCAGGAGGAGCAACTCACACCCGAATATCTGAGTAACGGTAGCCTCCCGCAGACACCCCCACCCCTTCCCTGAGCTCGGGGCTGGTGAAGCACATGGAAACCTGGTGGGCAAAGTTCAGTCAGAGAGACGCCTCCCTCTGGGCCCAACCAGGTCTCAGTAATGCAAGCCAGATTGGCATGCTCCTCCTCAACCAGCTCTCGGATAAGGGGAGCCTTATTAGCTACCGATCTGGCATTAAGGTACACCAGCCTGAGCTCAGGGGCCTGTTCATCCCCGCTCCCAGGAATACAGGGTAAAACTGGGGGGTCGGAGCGCACCACCTCTTGAAGATAGCGGGGGTGTGCTCCCGAATGTTGATGCGACTCCCCGTACAACCACCTGTTGCCATTCCCACTCGTCGTGGGGATCCGCAACCCCACCCCTCCTTCCGGAGACCCGGAGGCGCCCAACCCAAGCCCGGTCCCACCATGACCTGTCACAAGCCTGGACTGAAACTCGGTTGGTGGAAGCCCCCCAGATTCCAACCCAAACTGCAATCCAACCCTTCCAATAAGAAATTGGAAGCTAAAAGAAAGAAAGAAAGAAAGAAAGAAAGAAAGAAAGAAAGAAAGAAA
>JAKJMR010018093.1:193810-247921 GCA_024449315.1 Daboia siamensis | reverse complement strand
TTATTATTATTATTATTATTATTATTATTATTATTATTATTATTATTCAATGGAAAAGAATAAAAATGCTTTTAATGATTTATGAAAATGAAGGGCAACCACTCTATATGTGCTAATGTTTTGTTTGGTGAAGAGCCTGATATTAGATCTAATTCTCAGGTGTTAAAAAGAGTGGAATCAAAATATTGGGCCAGTATTAAATCTATAAGATAAAATGTTTTGTTACTACCTTGGTTACATATTTATATTTTGAGTCATGCTTTTGTGAAATGGGCAGCCATATAAATATAAAAAATAAATCTGCAATCTGAATATAGGCTTATATTGGTTCCTATTCCTTACAGTTTTTGCCAAGACAGAGCCTTCTATTGGTGAAAGCACATATTTCTTAAGTCCTACCTGGTTGGTTGGTTCTTGTTCTCTAAAAATGTTATTTTTCCAAGAAGACTTTTTGGGTTTTTTAGAATGGTAGAAGCCAAAATTTGCCAATTTGATCAGTGTAATACTGAAGAAAAGAACTTCTAAAAAGGGAAATTTCCATATTTTGTTAACTCATTTTCTGAGGTGCCAGTTTCCTTTACCACTAAAGTTATAATTTCAGTGAGAGAAGGGAACCTTCTTCCAAAATAAATAGTCTTTTTTTCAAACTCATTGAATTCAGGGAGAAAAATTTGGAAATGCAATGTCAAATGAAATTAGCTTGGTACTCCCTCAATCTGATGCTTGGACAACTCTTCTTTGAGCTTAGAATATGGTTGCCATCTTAATGCTGTTTAGGCAATGATTCCTAGACAATGGTTTTGCTTGATAGGTGCTGCCCATATGGAGTCATTTTGAAAGCAGCTGATCATAGCCAAATCCAGTTTCCCAACGATATGGATTTTTTTGCTGCTGCAAAACTTCCCCAGCTTTTTTCAGACTATCTACAAGCCTGTTTTATAACACTGATGCAAGAAGATACAGAAAGCTATGTATTTAAATGTTTTATATTTGTAAATATACAGCCTAGAAATGAAAAAGAACATAATAAATTATTCTAGTATTTCTACTAGTTATGTTTCATATGATACCTTGCTCCTCTCAAAAGTAAAAATGATTTACATACAATTGTCTGAATTCTAAAGCTAAAGCCTGTTTAATATCTATTCCGCAAATAAATTATTCTATCTTTGCCCTGATACTGTGGGAAGAATCCAGAGAAAGAAATATTTTAGGGAATATTAAAAATGCAGAATACATTTCCCCAAAGGAATAATGGAGAAGATCTTTAAAATACAGAAACCAACCCCAGGCCCTCTCCCCCAGGCAGAAACTAGCCAGAGGCCAGCCTTTAGATATACAAATGTAATAATCCAGACATGTCAAACACAAGGCCCGGGGGCCAGATCCGGCCCGTGAAGTGGTTTCATGCGGCCCACGAAGCCATCCTGGAAACAGTGAGGGAACGGCCCCCACTGCCTTGGCCCTGGCCCAGAGACCATCCTCCTGCCAGAGACCCTCAAATCTGTCCCACTCCTGCCCAAGCCCCCATAGGCACCCTTGATGCGAACGATGTAGAGCTGGCCATGCCCACCCAGTAGGCCATATGCACTTTAGCCATGCCGACCCAGTAGGCCACGCTCACCCAGGCCACACCCTCCCGGCCCCCTGAGGGCAACCGCAATGCTGATGCAGCCCTCAATGAAATTGAGTTTGACACCCCTGCAATCCATTCAGGAAGGTTGGAGCCAGGAAGCTATTAGGAAGACAAACACACCTAAAATCTACATACAAAAAGAGCCTTGGTGGAGCAGTGGGCTAATGCCTCTTTAAGTAACACCAGCTGCCTGCAATTAGTGCAGGTTCGCCTCCCACCAGGCTCAAGGTTGACTCAGCCTTCCATCCTTCCAAGGTAGGTAAAATGAGGACCCAGATTGTTGGGGGCAATTAAGCTGACTTTGTAATAATGCCGCTTGGGGGGGTTGTGAAAGCCCTAATAAGCAGGCATATACATAGAATGAAGGCTACTGCTAAGCTTGTAAGCCGCCCTGAGTCTTCGGAGAAGGGCGGGATATAAATGGAATTAAAATAAAATAAATAAATAAATAAATAAATACCCTCACCCAAATTCTAAGGACAGGAGTCATAATAGGATTAACCCACCAATACCAAAAGGGCACACTCAGATTCAGGCCAAAGTACATGACACAGGAAATACAAAGCCTCAAACAGGAAGGATTCCAAATAAAAAGACCAAAAGAGATATAAAAGCACACCACTCCTGGCTACGTGTGGTCAGTTTTTCCATCCTTCTGTCTGGCTCTCCTCTTCAATAAACTGCAACCTTATTTCTAAAGCAGTCTACATTTTGATTACTCATGGCTTGGACTGGACTGATGAACACTTTTCTTTCAACAATACAACAGAGGTATCTAAAATAAGGTGAGGAAAGAACTTAAAGTTGATAGAGTTGCATGTCTATAGATGCTCATATTGTTGAGACCCTCATAAGGTAAGAGGTCCTGATTATTTACTTTTTCATAAATGAATTAGTTCATTCAAAGTAGTATGATTCTTTAATTCCCCCGCTGTTTGGCTGAGAAGTAGTGAATTTGACCTATGTTATGCAAAATTATCTAGTTTGCATTCTTCCAAATTATGTACAAGCCACAATACAGCAATTTATCAATATTTGCACTTTTCTGAATTTTTTGTCAAAAGCTCTATTTTAGCAAAAAAAAAAAAAAGTTCATACATTGGGAAAGTGCTTAGGACCCTGCATTACATTAAATGTGGAAAATTATTTGACAAAAAAGGGTCCGCATTAGGAAAAATGAATGCAAGAATTCACATATTTGGAATAATGAGTATGAAAATGTCTCAACTATGAGAAATGTTCTTGTAAATATGAATTTTCATACAGGCTTAAAAGGCAAGAAATTAAAGAGAACTTAGAACAGCATTTAAGCACAGAAGGCAATATAGCTGAGTAAGACATCAATAAAGTAGCTATATTATTAAATGATAAATAGCAAGGATTGTTAAACAAAAAATGACTACCATTCTAGGGATGTTTGTGAAAGTCCTGTTTTTCTCTGCTGCAGTGCACATTAGTTAAATTAGATGTTGTTAGATGTACTCACCAGGCTGAATTAAAAGAACATTGAAAGGACAGTCTCTACTTCCCTTGCTAAGCAAGGGCATCAACACTCTTTCAGTGAGGTGTTACTAAACGATCCATTTAATGCAATAGAGGAGAGAATGTTGTGTCTGCTCTAGGTGAAAGTTTTTCTATGACAGACATAAAATGTTAGCTAAATAATTAGCACAGGAAAAGGCTTCCAAGCTTCCAAGCCCTCCCTATACAATAATGAACTTATGCTCAGCTCTCTCTGGACATCATTAATGAAAATCTGTTGCTTCAGCTCCATTGACTTGAGCAAGGTCAAGTATTAAACACACAGGCCACAAACTCTTATGTCTGAATCTATGCTTTTCCTCAGTACTGATATGTAATTATTCTCTGGGATCAGGGAACTAGGAGCTGTTGGCAAAGACTAATTTAAGACAGGAGAGTCACACGGGAACCTCAGTTGTGATTAGTCTGGTCTCCAACCATAGTTAAAAGAACTTGAAAATACCACTAGGGATTTGAAGGAAAACTCTAAAATCTGAACTGTATTACCTACAGAAAACTTAAATTGGAGCGATTACAAATCTGCTCACAGTATAAAAGATGGCTAATAACCTTTGCTCTGAAGATTTTTATTGCAGGGTTCATAACTGCTGTCATTTCTGTAGGCAGACTTAAAAGAATTTGCAAACTAATAAAGAATTTTGCAACCAATTGCAAAAAATGGAACAAAACAAATATTATTTATTTATATTTCATGTTTCTTAACCACCCATCTCCCTGACGCACGGGCTCTGGGCGGTGTACAATATAATCAGTAAACTTAAACATTAAAATCATTATAACATTTATAATTTAACATTAAAACATTTAAAATTATAGTATTGGAAAAATATATAAACCTAGGAAAATTGAATACAACCACTATGCCTACACTGAATGGGCACGCACTGATAAATGTTCAAAACCATTTACCATTTGGAACAAGCTACTTGTGTGGATCATTTCTCCAATAAGTTTTGGATTTGATGACCTAAATAATTGCTTCAGTATTCTGAGAAGACTCATTTCACTTTAATTTATAGAACTTTCTTCTCTCCCCCTGCCCCCTCCCATTACCCCTGCTTTTTTATTCTTCCATTCAATCCTGTCTTATTCTTGAAGACTGCCTGGACAAGTCCCTACAATTTTCTTGGCAAAGCGTTTCAGAAGCCATTTCCTAGAGTTGAGAGAAAATGACTAGTCCAAGATCCCAGTTGGCTATATGCCTTACATAGGGGAGAGAGTTTCCTCCTTTAAATTTCTGGGAGTCTACTTCTGTGACCTGGAAAGTTAATACAACCCAGGTGGCTAGAAAGGCCCAAGAGAGGCTGCACTTTCTCAGGGTCTTGCGGAAGAACAGGGTAGAACAATGGCTAATGACCTTCTTTTACCAGTCTATTATAGAGAGCGTCCTCTCGTATGGTATTGTGGTTTGGTATGCTGGTCTGACAGCTGCGGATAGGAAAGTATTACAGAGGGTGGTGAGTATAGCACAAGACATTGTGGGCTGACCCCTGACACCACTGGATGACATCACCAGGGCTCGTTGCCTTGGAAGAGTGAGGAAAATTCTCAGGGATGACTCACACCCTGGACGGTATCTCTTTACTCTCCTACCATTGGATAGGAGATATAGGAGTATAGCCAGCCGCACCAACAGGCTGAAAAACAGCTTTTATGTGTGGGCTGTTAGGCTTTTGAACGGGAAATAATTTTTATAAACTTTATGCAGAAATGACTTGCGAGGCCAGTGTGTGGTGCAATTAGTTCACATGGTGTAATAAGATGGAGGTTTGTTGTCACTGTGAGTTGCGGGGTGGGAGCACGAAAGGAGGCTCAGCTAATCTCAATGTATACATGGTTGTACTTTGACAATAAGGTAAAGGTAAAGGTTCCCCCGCACATGCGTGCTAGTCGTTTACGACTCTAGGGGCCGGTGCTCATCTCCGTTTCAAAGCTGAAGAGCCAGCGGTTGTCCAAGGATGTCTCCATGGTCATGTGGCCAGCATGACTAGACACCAAAAGTTCATGGAACGCTGTTACCTTCCCACCGTAGTGGTCCCTATTTTTCTACTTGCATTTTTACGTGCTTTCAAACTGCTAGGTTGGCAGAAGCTGGGAAGAGTAACAGGCGCTCACTCTGTTATGCGCACTCGGGATTCGACCCACCAAACTGCCGACCTTCTGATCGACAAGCTCAGCGTCCTAACCCACTGAGCCACCGCGTCCCTCACTTTAACAATAAAGGTTCATTAATTTTGCTTTGAGAAGTTCATTGATAAATTTCTTAGTTGTTAAATAAGCACAGCACACTTTCTTAATGCAAATGCAAGATGGTGCCATATTCATTTATTTTTTAATTATTATTATACATTAGGATTTACTGCATTGTGAAACAAGCACACAGAAACAATTTCGCCACAATGCATATGTCTTGAAATTCAGTGCTATAACTCTTTTCATACTGTATATCGAGCTGTTGAGTTTCATTGTGTTGTTAAAGTGGTGGAGCAAGTGTTTCTATTAATCTATTGTAAACATCTGTGAAACACTTTCAACTCCAATTACTGCTCCCCAGATGAGCTACTGATGCAGCTTCAGTAGTTTTATTTATTTGTAGATAGCCTCATATGTGTCACATACATTCTAATATTATCACAATGTCTCACAATCAAACCTTTGTGAGTCTACTTAACCAAAAAATAAAGGCACAACAAAAGATAACTTTTGTTCTAGTTAAAAATGAATGCTTCAAAATTTCCTAAAATGTTATTTGCAGGATCATTCATCAGAAAAATTTTCATAAGGTTACAGGGATAAAAAGGATGGATTAGATCCATCAACAAGTAGAGTTCATATAAAGTCTACTTTTATTTCTTTTATATCTCAACTGGAATGCCACATTCAATAAAAGAAAACAGGCAGGAATATATATTTTTTTATTGAAAAGTTTTACAATACATTTTGAATACAACCCCCCCTCCCCCACCCCTCCCCATCCCTCCCTGACTTCCCAGAGCTAAATACAGGGTATAAAAGTACAAACAAACATAATCTAAAATATGCAAACAACAATAAAATATTAAATTCTATCGCACTTTAACTCTCAGTAAAATAACTACAAGCTAGTTATACATCATATATATCTGCTACTTATTCAAATGCTAAATAATACTTTTTAGTCCCATATTTATTCTGAATATAGTCAATCCATCTCCTCCACTCCACAATGTATCTCTGTTGCGATTGGTCTTTCAAATACGCTGAGATCTTTGCCATTTCCGCCAAGTTAGAAACTTTTAAAGTCCATTCTTCTATAGTCGGCAATTCTTCCTTCTTCCAATATTGCACTATTAAAAGTCTCGCTGCCGTAATTAAATTCAACATCAACTTAGTGTCTACAATGGTGGTATCTGTAGTAATGCCCAATAAAAACAGTTGCGGAGAAAACTTTAACCTTTTCTTGAATATTTTTTGCATATTCCACCAAACTTTAATCCAAAAAGCTTTAACCTTTTTACAAGTCCACCATATATAAAAATATGTTGCATCCTCACAACCACACCTCCAACATTTGGGCTGGCAGTTCAGATACATACTTGCTAATTTTTTAGGATCTAAATGCCACTTATAAAACATTTTATAAAAATTCTCTCTTAAATTTTGGGCTGTGTAAATTTTACATTTCTAACCCAGATCTTTTCCCAGGTATCCATTGTAATAACTTCTTGAAAATTCTGAGCCCACTTTATCATACAGTCTTTAACAAGTTCCATCTCTGAATCAATTTCTATCAATGCAATATATATCCTTTTTATATGTGCTTGACCTTGATCTCTAATTTGCTTTACCAAATTTTCATCAATCATTGAAAAACCAGTTTTCTGGTCCTCTTTCCATCTAGCCTGTAATTGCCCATACTGAAACCAGGTTTGTACAATCTTTTCTTCTTTCAAAATGTTAAAAAGGTAAAGGTAAAGGTTCCCCCGCATGTGCGTGCTAGTCGTTTCCGATTCTAGGGGCTGGTGCTCATCTCTGTTTCATAGCCGAAGAGCCAGCGCTTGTCCAAGGACGTCTCCGTGGTCATGTGGCCGGCATGACTAGACACCAAAGGCGCACGGAACGCTGTTACCTTCCCACCGTAGTGGTCCCTATTTTTCTACTTGCATTTTTACGTGCTTTCGAGCTGCTAGGTTGGCAGAAGCTGGGACAAGTAACAGGCACTCACTCTGTTACACGGCACTCGGGATTCGACCCGCCAAACTGCCGACCATCTGATCGACAAGCTCAGCGTCCTAACCCACTGAGCCACCACTTTTCCCCTTAACTTTTCATAATTATTTTTATATAACTTCACATTTGAGGCTGACAAATATATCCCCAAGTATTTAATCCTTTTAACTATTTCAAATCCCGTTAGCTCTTCTAAAACAGCCTTTTGTGATACTGTCATATTTTAGACAATATTTTAGTTTTTTGTATATTGATCTTAAATCCAGAAACTTTCCCATATTGCGTTATTATCTCCATCAATTCTATAACTGAATAATTGGGCTGAGTTACTATAACAACCAGATCATCTGCAAACGCCCTAAATCTATAATCCTGATCTCTTATTTGGAATCCCCTAATTTTATCCGAATCACGTATTTTAACATTTTCCAATGTTAAAACAAATAATAGAGGTGACAACGAGCACCCCTGCCTTGTACCTTTTTCAATATTACATAATTCAGTCAGGCTATTGTTAACTATTATATGGGCTGTTTGCTTTTGATATATTGCCCTAATTGGTTGTAAAAATTTATCCCCAAATTCCATTTTCTCTAATACTTTCATCAAAAATTACCAATCCAATTGATCAAAGGCTTTCTCAGCATCCAAAAAGATCAGCGCTGCAGGGATCTGATTGTTTCTTTCCAAAAATTCCAATAAATCTACAATATGTCTCACATTGTTCTTCATTTGTCTACCACTTATAAATCCAGTTTGATCACCATGAATTACTTGTTGTATTACCCTCATTAATCTATTAGCTAAAATTTTTGCAAATATCTTGTAGTCCGTATTCAAAAGTGATATTGGCCTATAATTTTTAGCTTGGGTGACATCCTGATCTTCCTTCGGAATCAAAGAAATAAAAGCAGTCTTCCAAGATGGAGGTACCCCTCCTCCCGTTTGAATTGTCTGAAACAATTCCCTTAAAGGCTTCACCATTTCTAACTGTAATTTTTTATAATACACAGCTTCAATCCGTCAGTACCCGATGCTTTACCCACTTTCAGTTGTTTGATTGCTAAAAAAATTTCTTCATCAGTTATCAATTGATTCATCCCTTCCTTTTGTTCTTGCGTAAGAACAGGAAAATTAGCTCTTGTCAAATAATTATTTATATCTACATCTCTAATCTTATTTCTAGCATACAACTTAGAATAAAAATCAACAAAAGTCTTTTTAATAAGACTCTGCTGGTACACTACTTTACCCTTATGTTCTATTCTGTCTATATTAGAAGCCCTTTGCTTCTTCCTTAACAAGTAAGCTAACCATCTACCTGGTTTGTTAGCATTACAAAAAGTGTTATGTCTAACATACCGTAAGTTAATTGCCACTTGATCTGCCATTAACTTATCAAATTGACCCCTTAATAAAGTAATTACCTCTTTAAACTTCCCATTGGATGGATTCAAAATTAAAGCCTTTTCTTTTTCCTTAATTTCATCCTCTAATTCTTTCCTCCTAAATTCCAATTTATGTCTATATTTATTGTTCAAATATATTAATACACCTCTCATATAAGCTTTACTTGCATCCCAAACCATCTCAATAGAAGTACCTTTATGCATATTAATTTTAAAAAATTCCTTCATCTGTTTTTTACACTCTTCCACATTTTCCTGGTACCTAAACAAATTTTCATTTAAGTGCCAGGATCGTCTATCCCTATTATCTTTGTCTATCTCTAACCATACTGGACTATGATCAGATATAGTTCTTGGACAAATCTTGATCTTCTTGATCCTAGAAAAAAAATCATTAGTAATTAATACGAAATCAATCCTAGAAAAAGATTGATGCCTATCAGAGAAAAAACTAAAGTTTTTTTCTTGCAAATTCCTTTCTCTCCAAACGTCTCTCAATTCCAAGTCATCCTTCATTTCAAAAAAAGATTTAGGCAGTTTAGCATGACTTGGGGTACTTTTTTAAAAAAACCCTTGTCCATTTGCACATCCAGAAAGCCATTCCAGTCTCCCATCAAAATACAAGATTTATAATCCCACTGGATAATCTTGCTGTGTAATAAACTGTAAAAATCTCCTTGTTGTTGATTAGGAGCATATAGTCCAACTAAAAGCGGGAATATTACAGAAGATCAGGGCATACTTTAAATAATCCTGGGCTGTGGGTACAGTTTTCCTTGTGTTGGGGCACAAGGGTAAGTGAAAGTCTTCAGATACTAAGACTAGAGATGCTAGAGAATATTTGTAATGCTCACATTTATGGTCAAACTGTTCAAAATGCACTAAAAAAGAAAGCAATTGCTCATTTCTCCAAATTTTGCAATGCGGTTACTGATTCAAAAAAAAATCCATACTCATGTGCACAAATTCTTATTTTAGAAAAATGTGCACAAAACTATTTCCTGGAAGTAATGAATACTAGATAAATGTGAATATCCTTATTTTTTAGAAAAACAGAAAATGGGACAAAATGAACAATATATAGTAAAGGGACAAATCTACTATCCTTAAATATAAACTATAGGTCAGTCTCTTTAAAGTCAAAAGAAATACTGGAGACAATGAAGGTTAGGTGTACAAATGGGACTGAGGCATCAATCTTAATAGGATTAACAAGAGAGCTGCTTAACCAAAGAATTCAGCATGGAAGTCTTCATAGATTAAAGAAACCATGCTGCTTTGTTTCCAAACATTCAAATTGTAAATTTTTTGGACCTTCTGACTATGGTTTATTTAAAACCCAACAGCATCTATCTCAGAACTGAAGCTACAGAGAGCTTTCAGTTTGTTTAATCCAGACATGTCAAACTTGTGACGTCACGTGATGTCGCGCAACGTATCAGAACTTTTTCCCATTGCTGGCAATGGGATGGGCGCGGTTTTTTTGTGACGCTTTGGCCCGTGGGCCGGCAGTTTGACACCCCTGGTTTAATCCTACTACTGTTATTAGCACAGAGGTCCCCAACCTTTTGGGCACCAGGGACCAGTTACCTGGAGAGACGTTTTTCTGTGGACCGGAGTGGGAGTGGTTTTGTGTGCTGCCTGCATCCCACAGATGGGGCTTTGCTTGTTTGTACTGCCTGGTTGCTGGCATGCCACAGCCCAGTACCAGTCTACAGACTGGAGGTTGGGGACGCCGGTATTAGCAGATTGTTAAATTTATATAAATTTTATCAAGCTCCATTCATAATTGTCCATGTTTCCATTTCCTTGCCTAAACTTTTTGCCAGCACTCACTGACTCACTGAGGAATTGGAAAGCAGGTTCACAATTTTTAAAAGAAAAATTATGCCTGCACTATTTTTACAAATTAATCAGTTGGTCTAAATGAAGTTGCAGGTATAGGATCTTGGCTTATAAAGATCAACTTCTAGGAGGCTGGCTATTGTTTTTGCCACAGATATTTGAAAACCAACTATTTCAAATCATTAGGTCTGTAAAATAAGTGGCTTTTTCCCCAAAGGAAATCACATGCTTTATTAAAGGGATGAGAACAGAATTCGTGGTCCATAATATCATCCATGCCAATGTTGTTGTTTTTTTACTAGTCAAACTAAATAGTGGACATTTAGATTACTGCAATGTACTGTGCATGGGATTGTCTTTGAAGGCCACCCAGAAGTTAGATCTAGTCCAGAATACAGCATTGCATGCAATTCTGATTGTTCCATTTTTGCCCAAGTCATACCACTGCTTTATGAGTTGCACTGCCTTCCAGTTTCTTTCTGGGTGCAATTCAAGATGCTGGTTATTACCTTTAAAGCATGAATGGCATGGGGTCAGGGTATTAGAGAGATCACCTCTTCTTGGGAGCATTTACTCATTCCACCAGATAAGATAGGTAGGTGCATTCCAGGTCCCTTCACTTAAATACTGTCGTCTGGTGCCACCCAAGAAGTATGCCTTCTCTATATTGACCCATGCCTCAGAGAACTCTTTCCCTTGCAATTCCACAGGCTCCTACCACCCTAGCCTTCCGGAATGCCTTGAAGAGCTGGCAGTGAAATTTTTTGTGGCAGTTTTGTGATTTTGAGGGTTTTTTAAATTATTGTTTGTGAGTCACTCAGGCTCATGACATATAAGATGGATGCCCATAGCTGTGTATGTAAAAAAATTCATTTTGGAAATTTGTATAACTATTTAAGAAAGTTGTACGGATGAAAAACATGCAGGGGAAGACTGGTGAAAAAATAATTGTATTTATTTTTTCAGATTTTTTAAAATCAGTTCTAGAAAGTACAATGGAATATTGAAATGAAACAATTTTGTTTATTTAAATATGTATCATTTATTTTATAATACTTGTATTATTCTGTCTACTTCATTCAGGCATTTTTCTATTTTATGATATTTCTATCCCACCTGCTGGTTGTATTACATTAAATAAAATCTAAAGCCATGAAATGAGAATCAAACAAGTTAGTGAGTAATCCCATATTCAGCTAGTCAGGCTCCAAAAGCTTTTTGAACAAGACTGGGCTTAACAGTTCTGCTAAAAAGTAATGAGTTAGGATACATCCAGATTGCTAGATTATTCCAGAGACACTATCTGGGTTCTCTATCTAATTCTGCACTGAAATTTACAGTGGCTGTATGATAAGCAATGGTGACTCCTTAGCATTTGTGAAAATGAGTTGAATGTTTATTTCTAAATTTAGGGCATTCCTAATAGCAGCCTCCTAGGAAAATCAGTCACATAAGGAAAAAAAATGAGTTAGATCATCCATTTATTAGGGCAGAAGTAAACAACAACAAAAGTGTTTCTCTGAACATTGAACAAAATGTGGATTATAAATATGTAATATTGGCCATATTGAATTATTTATTTTTTTTACATTCTTTCTTAAACAGTAAATGTCAAACATCCGTAATGTGTACCATGACTCTTTGAATTTGTGGTCTAGGTCATCCATATGAAAAATATACAGGTAGTCCTTGACTTGCAATAATTCATTTAGAAACCATGCAAAGGTATGATGATGCCGAAGAAAGTGACTTATGACCAGTCTTCACATTTACAAAGTCAATGGGTGAAGCTAGGTTCACTTAAAGAGAGCATGTTTCCCTTAACAACCATGGTGATTTGCTTAATGGCCATGGTGAAAAAAGTTATATAATCAGGTGTGATTCACTTAACAATCATCTTGCTTAGCAATGAAAGTTTCAGTTCCAACTGTGGTTTAAGTCAAGGATTATTTATATACATTTAAATCAAGGATTATTTATATACATTTATATACGTACATTTTGTGAATTAGTGAAGATACCTTCCACCTTCTAGGTGGACTTACAGCATTTCAGAACCCATTTTCCTCTGAATTGCTTCTGTTTAGTCCAAAAATTGCCCACTTCTCAATGTACATAAGACTCTCACCAGTAAACATTTACTAGTAGAACATGTGTGCAACTAGTGTGCTATGAAGCTTTCAGAAACAACAGGTACAACCTGGCAAGCTACCTTTTGCTGTCTCTTTTTCCATTTGTTAAAAAGGAATAAAAATCCTAAATGCTTTTAAAATGGCCTCCAGACTATACTTAAGATACTGTATATTTTTTGATCAATTAGAGCAGACATGTCAAACTCGCGACGTCATGTGATGTCGTGCAACGTATCAGGACTGTTTTGCCATTGCCGGCAATGGGGTAGGCGCAGCTTCTGCATGATGTGTCTAGACTGCGGGCCAGCAGTTTGACACCCCTGAATTAGAGGAAGGAGCAAGACAGAGCTTTCTCATCTGAGCCAAATTACAATAAGGATCTCAACATCTCCCTACCTAGAGAAGCAGCTGCATCCAAGACTTGTGCTTGTAATAACCATGAGACATGAGAATAACATTCTTCTGCATCAGTTTTTTTTCCCATATCAGATATTTGGATGCCAAATCTTCTTCCTGTACTATTGGTGGATAAATCCAAATGGTTCAGAATATGGTCTTCTTTATGAAGGAAAAATTGCTGTGATCAGACTCTTGGGTGAGAACAAAACAGGTAAATTGATAGGCTGTTCATTATTTTCATAAGCTGTATTTATTTATTTATTCATTCATACATTTTTTTTTTGTTTATAAAATGTACAATGTTACCTCAAAGTAATTCTGGGTGACTTACAATCATTTAAGATGTAATTTTTGGGGGGAACTACAAAACTGGATCAAGTTTTCCAGCAGTGTGGAAGAAAGAAGCATCTTTCTGTAGTGTCCACATTTCCCCATATTATAATTTCCCACCCACATTCAACAAATTCAAAAACCTCAAACCTCTTACATGAGCAACTGGGTAAGAATCTTCTCTTACTATGCAGTACTGTAGCCTTAGAGCACAAGGGTGAAGCACATCAAGAACAATCATGACTATCTCAGACCATGATCTCTGTGAACTTTACAACAGCATAACATCCTGGGAAACTGAGCACCATAAACTGAATATCTAATATGTTAAAATTAATAGAAATAAGCTTGACACCCCAAATAAAGCAAAATTAACATATACCAAATCTAATGTAGAAAAATGGCAGAGTGACAAAAGTAAATTTGCTACTGTGTTTAATAGTTCCAGAACAATTGCAGAGACGGCCCGGTGGACAGAATTTTGACAGCTAGAAATATTTCAGATCCATTGCTACTTGAATATAGTATTGGGTTATAGGATATTGTGAATTTCCATATTTAATTCCAAAAGATAAAGCTTGCATTTACAAGTTCTCCCTATGGCCTTAGAATAGTTAGCAAAACAAAAGCAGAAAATAGGAAAAAGGGAGTCTTAGACCAGTGATGTCATTTATTTTCTTCAAAAAGAGAAAAAAGGGGGGGAAACTCCTCCCTCATCATGGTTTTATTCCTCCTTCTTCTTTATTTTGTTTTTTTTACAACTTCACAATTTGTATGGGGAGGGGGGATGTTTATTATTTAACCGTTTATTCTTTATTCTCACATCTTTTTCAGGTCTACTGGGAATCGGTGGATACTTTGGGATTATTGGAGTCCAATCTTTTTCTTCCCTCAGTTTCTCTTTGAGTCAGAGGAGGAAAGGATGCCAGACTTGAAACTGGCATACCATTTTCTTCACACTGTCCCACCTTATGCTCTGGCAATGTGAGCCCAACATGACTTTAACTGCCAGTTTTCTTGCTTCTCCTCTTTCTTCTTGTAGCTTCTTGTAGCTCTTTTGCTTGGGGTTAATTGCAAGCTTCACTATTCTAGTTGTCTCTCCTGGGCAAATTCCACTGTGAATGTAAAAAAAAAAAAGAATACACATGCACATACATATCTCTGTCATTTGTGAGAGCAGAAAAAAAATTCAAACTATGTGGAACAGCTCTTGGGTAAATCCTGGGAAGGGGGAATTGTTGGTACTCCACAGGCACAGTTATTCCTTCCCCCCTCCCACTGTGTGACTGCTCTTCGGGCTGGATGTTCACTGTTGCTATCTGTAAGATGTGTCACTCAGCCCAGCAGGATCTGTCACTCTCTCAGAGAAGGGCATCTGTGCTGGAGACTCTTTCTACCCTTTTCAAAACCATGTAGAAATCTTTGAGGGGAAAACTGTGGAAGAGGAAGAGGAGGAGAAAGGTGGCCAAGGATGAGGCAACCTGTTTTTTTTTATAATGATAGAACTAATTAGATGGGGTGGAGGAAAACATCTTTTAACAGGATAAGCTTGCCTTCCCCAGTTCCTCCTCCCCCTCCCCCAGACACAGAGCAGATGCAAATAAAAAGAAAGCAAGCAAGCAAAAGAGCTTCTAAGGAGAGTAATAAGAGCCATGGTGGCACAGTAGTCAGAATGCAGTACTGCAGACTAAGTCACTACTCACTCCAGGAATTTGATTCTGAATGGCTCAAAGTTGACTCAGCCTTCCATCCTTCTGAGGCCAGTCAAATGAGGACCCAGCTTGTTGGTGGCAATATGGTAACTCTGTAAACTGCTTAGAGAGGGCTGTAAAGCACTATGAAGTGATATATAAATCTAAGTGCTATTGATAATAAACTACCAGAGCTTTTGATGAGCTACCTGTTTTTTTACAAAAATAACTTGACGCGGTGGCTCAGTGGGTTAGGACACTTAGTTTGTCGATCAGATGGTTGGCAGTTTGGCGGGTTGAATCCCGAGTGCCGCGTAACAGAGTGAGCACCTGTTACTCGTCCCAGCTTCTGCCAACCTAGCAGTTCAAAAGCACATAAAAATGCAAGTAGAAAAATAGGGACCACTACGGTGGGAAGGTAACAGCATTCTGTGCACCTTTGGCATCTAGTCATGCCGGCCACATGACCATGGAGACAAGCGCTGGCTCTTCGGCTTTGAAACGGAGATGTGCACCGGCCTCTAGACTTAGAAACGACTAGCACGCATGTGCGGGGCAACCTTTACCTTTACCTTTTAACTTGAACATAGAGCATTCTAAGCCATTCTGGCTAGTCTCTCCTCTCCTCTTCTCTTCTCTGTCTTTCTTTTTGTAACCATTTCTCTTCAAAGGAAGGAAAAAGTAGGGGGGGTGCTCTTTTTCTCCCATTGAAAGCTGTTGACCAAAAACATCAGAGAGATGGCTTATAAGTGAGAGTAAGGGTTTTAATTCCATTTTTCCCCTGAAAGTGAGTTAACCCCTTCTCCTAAAAAAACATGCCCTTTTTATGTTTGGACAGAAAGGGATGACACTATGGGAGTGAAAATTGTATTTGAAGAAGCAGGACAGGAAGAGTATTGATATTTCTTTAACTGTGGTGTTGAAGAAGACTCCTGAGAATACTGTGGATATTCAAGAAAACAATCTTATGGATCACTGAACAAATCAAACTAGAGTTTTTACTTGTGGCACAAGTGATCAAGCTCAAATTATCCTATTTTGAACACATTACACAAAGACCTAACTCTCTGGAAAAGGATCTAATGCTGGGAAAGGTAGAAGGAAAGAGAAGGATGATCAGCAGCAAGACAATATTACAATGGCAATGAGTGTGTCATTTGGAGACTTAAAAAAACATATTGGGACAGATCCTCATGAAGAAAATCTACGGGTTTGCTAGAGTTGGTGGCACATAATTAAAATAAAAAACTACAAATAAAAAACTACAAATAACTGTAGTTATTTGGCTAAAAAAGTGTCAATTTTTAGAGACAGTATATCTGCTTTCTTAAACCAGCTACTCTTCAGATAGTTATCAAACATGGCAAACATGAGTATTTCATGTGAGTTAGTAAAATGAGAACTTGGGGAAGGAGATCTAAAGAATGTGCAGGCATATACAAAACATATAATAAACAGTCTGAATGAAATTTAATAATGAACATTTTTGGTTGCAAAATCATTTAAACTCATTTAAAATGAGTATTCATTTCTCCTAAATTGTACATATTCTGTGAAACTTTGATCATTTCCATATTTTATATTTAAAAAATATGCAGTAATGCTGAACCAAAGATAAAATAAAAGAAATGGTTTGAACCACAGATGTATTTTCATGGAATTATTGCTTTCTTCTGTTCTCTAAAGAACATCTCTTCTCTAGACTTGTTCAGTATGGAAAGCTATTTTTATTCCATTAGTCTATTTATGGATTCAATCTTGTTATTAATCCAGGAATGGAAAATCTTTCTGGTGAAGGCTGTATTGCGCTGGAATCATTTAACAGGAATGCATTTCATTGGAAGCCCAAAGCCAGAAGGTACAATGGGCAGGCCAATCTTGATGTGTGCACTCTTTCTCCCTTCTCCCTTCTCCCTTCCTGACTCTTTTCTTCCTGTTCTCTCCTTTGTTTCCATTTTCTCTCTGTATTTTTCTGTCTCACAAGATCAGCCATGTGGTCTGAATAGACAGATTCTTCTAGCAGGAATATGAAATAACTTTCAGATTAAAAAAAAAAGGATACAGTGCTCTAAGGGAATATGTTAGGGAATATTTTAGTGATAAGAGTTGTTCAGCAATGGTGTGGACTTCCTCACAGGTGGCAGATGCTTCCTCACTGACAATGTTTACAAAAAGGCTGAAGATTCTTGTTCTGGGTAGAGTATTAGATATGTTCTCAAAGGCACCCTCTTCCATTCTAATAGCCACCACTAAATCATTTTTCATGGGACCTGACATGAACTGAGCCCACATCAGTGTAATTTGAAGAGTTTCATCATACAAAGCATGAGGTCTTCCTCTGAACTGCAGTCCCTTCTCTCTTCACCAGTTAACATGTAGAAAAAGATTGCGCTAGCAGTATTTAGATATTAAGGTATTGTTAATATCACTTATGAAAAAATCCTAATGTCAGCAGTTGATGTGTTACAAATCATCTTGCCACTTTCATTTCTGATATAATCTCATTATCACCCTCCCTCTTTCTATTTTCTTTTAGAACAAATGAGCTGTCTTTCCTTTCTCTTCCCCTCCTTTTTTAAATCAGGAAAAGCAAAGGTGTTCTGATCTGTGTAGTGGGATTTGTTTAGCTTTTTTGCATTTTTTTAAGTGAACAAAAATAAAGGGAAAGAAAGGGGCAACAATGACATGGAAGAAAAAAGAAAAAGCAATTGCAGTATTTCAAAGCCTACTGAAAATTAGACTAAATGTCTGCAGAAGCCAAATGGAAATCATAATTCTCCCATTTCCCTGGCTGTTCTGACACATTTAATAGGCTTGGCAGAGATTCAAGGAAAACAGGGACCAAGCTGGGGTGGGTGGAAAGAAACTGAAAGGCTGGTCAATTACCAAGCAGCCAGGTTTTACTATAGCTTAAATTTAGGAATGTCTAAAGCCCCTTGTATTACTTCCCCAATTGAGAAGGAATGGAAAAGAGATGGAGAGCACAGGGCATTTTGCAAAGAAATGTAGCATGGCCCTGTGAAATGCATTTTATTTGATTAGTTTTTACAGAGTCCCTGCAGAGCCTGGGACCCATGCAAAATTACAAATGCAAGATAAATAACCTTGAGACACTTAAAATGCAGGGACTCTCTTAGCCAAGCTATAATACAACTTAGCCTCTGTATGCTAGCTGAGGAAAGCAGAACACAGTTATTGGTTTCTAGCATCATAAAAAAGAAGAGCTAATCTTAGCTCTGCTTAAGACCATCATTTCTGTCCATTGTAGAAGCCAAAGTTTCTCACTGTTATTTGCAGCTGGTGATTCTCCAAAAAGAAAGTCACAGTCTACAATTAAACACATATGAACACATCACCTGGCTAACTTCCTTTACTTCCATATTCAATGGCTTCATGTTGTTGCATTATAATAAACATGGCATAAATGAAAAGAACCTGTCAGAGGCAACATAGGTGATGAGTTGTATCCTCATTAGTCATGAGCATGAAAATATGTAATATGGAAAATACATTTAGTTAGCATGCATGCACTAGAACAGGGGTGACAAACTGGCAATGTCATGTGATGTGTCATGATGTATCATAACTTTTTTCCATTGCTGGCAATGGGGGGTGGGCACGGTTTTGGCATGATACATCCAGCCCATGGGCCGGCAGTTTGACACCCCTGCACTAGAATGTGCGATTTTTACTAAATTTCACATTGCTGTCCTTGAACTTGTTAACAGAATTTTCTAGGGCCCATTTTATTTTCGTACAGTTCTTCCATATATTTGTACAATGTCTGCTTTTTATCTCAGTCTCCAATAGAGCTTTGCCTTCTTAGTCTTTTATTGTGTTCATTTTCACATAAAATATTCCCTACATATTTGTACTTTGTAAAAACTAAGGTTCTTCTAGTTCAATCTTTTACTCAATTTGTTTGCACTGATTATTTATAAAAAGCCTCCCTTTGCTCTTCTCTGGGATTCAACATTTAGTATGGCAAATTTTCCTCTCTACTTGTTCTTTTTCTTTCTACCAGTACCTTTTTTTCAATTAGGTGTCAGCAGATATCCATTTCACCTCCTTTTACTAACTGCATTTTGGAATGTCTCTGTTTGCTTCATCTTTCAAATAAGACACACATTTCAATTTCATCAGGAGCGCAATATATCAATTCCAATCCATTAAATTTTACTTGCTATCTTTGTCACATAGTCATGTAGAGTATTGCTAAGACTGTATCATGTTGGTCTATTTTCTTTCTTTTTAGTTTAAAGTGTAATTATGCAGAAAGGAATTTGCAACCTGAGCTAAAGGAAGCAGCACTATGTTATAGTTTGACTAAATCCAACTCTTTATTTGCAGAGTTTATAGTCAATTGAATTTCAGTGCTGTCCATCTGGTGATATTCATGTGTAGAGTCATTCTTTCATTTTTTGGAAGACAGTATCTTTTATGGACATTTAATTTTATTGCAAGTCCTCTTAGAGACTTAGACTATCTTGTTTCATTTCTTATGCCAAAGCCAAATTTACCCAATATTCCAGATACTATTATACTTAAAATTTTAGTATTCCAGTCTTATATAACTACTAGTATACCATCTTTTTTAATATTGTACCATCAAAGCATTGCAAGTTATTATAGCTATACTATTCAATTTCTACTTCCTTTGTATGTATGGTAGGAACCTAGACTTGAATCACAGAACTATCAATTGACTTGCCTTGAATTTGAATTGAGATAATTCTATTCTTCTTTGCGGTTGCATCAGAGTGTTGATGTAGATTAACTTTCAGTTAATATGATGATTAATCTATTTCCTCTATGCTTTTCTGGTGCACAACATAAATGCTGATACTCTTCTAATGCAAAAAAAAAAAATCATTCCATTTTTTTCTATGTTGAATCCAAGAATATTAATGTTCAGTTCTGAATTTTTTTTCTCTGCCAATGTCAAGTTTCCTTGGTTAATGGTTCTGATATTCCATATGAGCATATTAATGCAGTATCAAATGTTCCTTTCACCTCTGACTATATCAACAACTGGAAATCCTTTCAGTATAAATCTAGTCAGTTCATAAATATCAGGGTTACCTGATTTGCCTTCTGCTTTTCTTTGGTAGTACATGGTAGTGATCTCCAACCTTTTTGACTTTGCAAACCAGAGGGGGAGAGGGGGAGAGAGGATGGTTCCACGTGAGCGGTGGGCAAACAACTCCATTTACGCAAGAAGTGGGAACATGTGCCCACCACTCACACAAATGGAGCTGCATGCACATGTTATGAACAGGTTGTCATATATTTCCTCTTGTGAAATATTCATGGCTTCCGGTTTGTTAGTCTCACTTTATTTACCAAGCTGCACTTAATTAAGAACTTTGAAGGTCAGAGACAAAAATCCTCACCCACCAGTAGGTGTCAGTATTTGCTCATTTTTCAGATCTTTCTAGTCTTTTTTTTTTTCTCTCTCTCTCTAAAGGGTAAGTTTCGCTGCTTCCAATAGCCAAAAGGAAGGAGTAGAAACCCCCTCATCTTTTCTTCCGGAGATCTTATTTTGGGGACTTTCCTCTTCAGGAAAAATGGTAGGATAGAGAAAATCAATATTCTTACCCAGCTTCAAACGTACTGTTTAAAATCAGCTTAATATAGAGCTTGTGACTTCCGTTGTTTTCAGCTATGGCTAGACAATGGAATTAGCTAGCCTTTTCTTCTGTTGGTTTCTGGAAGGCTTCTCCCAGACCGTTCGGGGAGACTGCCATCTTTGCTAAGTCTCTGGGATTTTTTTCCTTCATTCCACCTCTTCAGGGTGGGTTCTGGCCCCTTTAGGGTCCCCATTAGAAAGAAATTTCAGCTGAAGGATTCAGCTTTCCTAATCTTCTGACTTCTTCGCTGTAAACAGGAACAGGAAGTCCTCTCTCTACAGTTTTTTATCTTGTATAGCTTCTTTCAGTTGTTTTATATGCTCTGGCTGATTTTGGTTTTGATGGTGTCTAGTCACCATGGTTTTTGGTGGCATCATCTCCTTTTACTGCTAACTATTCTGAGCTTAACTGCCTTTTTACAGTGAGCTTGATCCCATGATGTGGTTGAAATAAGTAAGGCTTAATTTTGTGATTTTTGCCTTCTGGCTCTATGTCTGATATTATAAGCTTCGATATTTGCTTATTTGTCAACTTTGCTGCCCAAGGAATGTGCAGGGGCTTCCTCCAACACCACAGCTCAAACAAGTCAATTTTCCTCCTGTCTAGTTTTTTTCCTGGTTCTACTTTTGCAACCATAGGTAACAATGGGAAACATGATTCTGCAGATTAATCTGTATTTAGTTGCCAGGCTGATGTCTTTCCTTTTCCATACTCAAAGCATGGCCATCATTCTATGCAACCCAGTGTGATTAGATACTTTATTTATGGGCTACATTCACTGCTTTAATCCATCTGTGATCCTAGGAAAGTGAACTCTTGCACACTTTCAATCTCTTCACTGTCAATTATTATTCTGACATTCCCACTCCTTGAAGTGATCATGAGCTTGGTCTAGGGAATATTATTCATATGCTGATGAGGCTTGAGCATAACCTGATCAAGGTAGTCCTTGACGTATGGTGACAATTGAGTCTGAAATTTTGGTTCTGTGTTGAGCACATGACCTGCACTCAATTTTGCAGATTGATGGCCATTGATTATGATATCCTGAGACAATTGAGGCATATAATATGACTTTATACATTATTTTCATTTTTATATTACAATGGAAATGTTTTATTACTGCCTTCTTCCTAAGGCTGGAAAGAATGACTGATCCAAAGTCACCCTGTTAGCTTTGTGCCTAAGGCAGGACAAGAACTGACAGTATTCTAGTTTCTATTTTGGGACTTAACCACTACACCAAGCAGGTTCTTTTCTGACTCTTACAAGACCTTCCTATGGGTTCTTGGGATCTGATGGACAATTCAGTGAAAAATGAATTTTGTTCCTTTTTATTGAAACAACCAAATGTAAAGTAAATAAGCATATTTCTTACTTAGAACAGCAATGTTATTTACTGCTATTTTGTGCTTTCTAGCCTTTTTCTTCCCATTTCAAAATAAGGTACCTGAGTTTCTAACCTGCAGAGTAATTGAAGTTATTTTTCACTACTTAACATTTCATAGCATAACTATCCCCCCCCCAAGTATAAATGCACTCAACAAAGTGCCTTAATATATGCATTATTCTAAATCTATATCCTGCCTGCTTCTGAATTTAGAGCTGTTGATAGTAGTTTTCCTTCTGTGAGTAAGGCTGGCAGCTAGTTTTTATCTGAATAATAAAATCTTTTCATTTCTATGGTCATCTGTGCAAAATAGACTACATCTCATGATGCATCCTCTTTTTTTAGGTCTTCCACAAATTGTCCTCAACAACTCTCTTCTACAGTCCTCTGTAGATTTACATTCAGACTAAGAGACTTCTATTCAAACCTCTGACTTCCATTTGGGGTGAGATGTCTTATCATGCACAAACAGATAAAAAGAATGTATTATTTCTATACATAATTCTCTTATGGACAGGTGGAAAACTTAACAGAAATCACAACTATGTGTTATAGTCGCAGCTTTTAGTGTAGACTTTATAAGATGGCTTTGTTCAATGGCTTAGGAAAGGTAGGTTAGATAGCTTACACCAATAACAGAAAATATCTCTCAAGTTATAAAATTAGCTGGAGGATCCTGCTTTAGAGAGATTTCTTGTGATTTGGGAAGCTTGGTTAGACAATCTCATGCAAGCTACATAACATAGAAAAGCTACCTTATCTTTTCTGCAAAATAAAGATGTCATAAAATTAGGAAAGCAATAAGATTGGAAATCACTTGAAACAACAGTAAGAGATAAGAAAAACTGTGCCAGATGTAGATGTAACTGTTTCTGTACAGATATTTGCTCCTATTTGTTTTATATTCCCCCCACAGATTTTTTTTACAAAAATATTGATAGGAATTGGCATGTTCTGCTTCTGCATCTAAAATTATTAGACTGCTTTTCTTCTTTGTTTCCATTTGAAAAAATCTGTGTCTTCAATTTAAGACCATTCTTAAAATCTTTACACTCAAACAAGAACTGGCACAATTTAATTAAAAGAGACACAACGAAAGAAAGAAACATACACTAGAGGAAGACTGTAATGAGAAAATAGGAAGAGGAGGTTGTGTCTTTGCTTTTAATTTGATGCATGTTTGAGTAAGCCCTTAGCAAACTAATTATCATTACTAGATTGCTAAGCATCACCATGTGCCACTATTGTCATGCAACCTTGGAAGTATGTTTATTAGATAGGAAGAGAAAATCAAATAAAATCTCAGCTCCCTTTGCATACTAAAATTTGAGATTCCTTTGTAGGCTTAATGAAAACATGGAACAACCATTTAAAAGGATTCTTGAACAAGTCATGGAAGAATTTGTAGCTGGGTAATTTAATGGTCTTCTCAAAGGATGCACCAGCACAAAGCAAAGCTCTTTGAAAATCTGATAGCTGCATTATGCCCTTAGAAGCGATACGGAACTTGAATTCAAACTGTTACACAAATTTGGTATATTTTCCCACTAACACTTCTGTTTTTTTATATTTGCTTTCAGTTAACCAAAGTTTATAGGGATAACTTGCATGTTGAACCAAAGAGAAGATTACTTTAAAACTTAGACAAGAATGAAGACAGAAAAAAATGCAGACAGACTTAATATCATCACTTAGAGACACATGAGACAGCCAGTTTTGTGTAGCCAGTAAGGCATAGGGTTAGAAACCAGGAGACTGAGAGTTCCAGTCTCATCTTAGACACAAGTCAACTGGATGAGCTTCGGTTGGTCATTCTGTCTTAGCAGGTAATGGTCAACCACTTCTGAAAAACCTTGCCAAGAAAACTGCAGGGCCTAGTCTGAGCAAAGAAAGGAAGGAAGGAAGGAAGGAAGGAAGGAAGGAAGGAAGGAAGGAATAGATGTATCATACAAGCATGTGCAATCTCTATATATGAGAGGTTTGCAGGTGACAGGGATACGCAGAGACAGCAGCTCAGTTACAGTTGTTTATTCAGGTACCAGACAGACGTGTCAGTAGGTTTGCCCTCTTTATATAGTCAGCTGGAAGTTGTTTCCTCCAATCCGCGACCCGGCTTCTCCCGCCCGGCTGCTGGCCCAATCGGCTGAGTTGGTTTCTGACAGCTTGAGTCCATGTGCAGAGCTGTCAGTCCTTGCGCGGTAGCCGGCGGCAATTTGACAGCTGTCAAATTGCCGCGTGTTTTCCTGTCAGCCGTGTTTACCTCCTGCAACCTATTTAACCCGTAACCATTTAAACATACAACGTTATAACATTAACATATATATCACCCCTTACCCCTCCCCTGAACTGGTGTCTTCCTTCCCCCCTCGTTGATGATGACTGCCTTGCCATTCGTAGTCTTGTAAGTACGTTGGGGGTTGTCTAGTCCGGCTGGAACGTCGAGGGGGTTCCTCGTTTCCATGCACCCCTTCCCCCAGTCTTGGTTGGATGATTGCAGGTTCGAGTTCTTTTTGTTATGTCTCCTGAGTGGCTTGTGATGGGTGTGGGATGTTTTGGGGTTGCCGGTTGCGTAATTGGTCTGTGTGTCTACAAATGTGCCCATTGTGTTCTGTGTGTATTAAGTATGTTTGGTCACCTCCCATCTGTGTGTTGGGCTCTGTGGTGGAGCTGAGCGTGTTAGTTGGCAGGGATAGCACCCCGCAACGTGCCTTTATATGTGTTAGATATGTCCGGCCACCATACATAACTCCTTGCTAGGGCTTTCATTTTTACAATCCCTGGGTGTCCTTCGTGAAGTGTGAGCAAGGCTCTCTGTCTGTGTTTTTCCGGCACTATCACCCTATCTCCCCAAAGGAGGCATCCTAAGTGGGATGACAGCTCCTGTCTCCTTGTGAAGAACGCCTGGAAATCATGCCCTGGGCATGTGGCAGGCCATCTTGCCGTGACCCAGTGTAATACTCGGCTGCAAACTTTGTCGATGACTGTGGCAGAGAAGATGTCCTTTGCCATTAAGGGGCATTCTGGTAACTCTGTAATTGCTAAAATGTGTCCTGCTGGAGCCGGGTCTGGGTCTGCACAGGACAGGGGCAGTCTGCTGAGCCCGTCTGCGTGTCCCAGTTCTTTCCCTGGTTTGTGGATTAATTTGAATGAGTAGGCTGACAAGAAGGTCGACCACCGTAGTATTCTTGATGACAGGATTTGTGGGGTTAATTTATTCCAGGTAAATATACCGAGAAGGGGTTTGTGGTCGGTGTAAATAGTGAAATCCCTACCGTATAGATAGTCATGGAATTTTTTCACTCCGGCGACGATGGCCAGAGCCTCTCTATCAATTTGGGCATAATTCCTTTCAGCTTTAGTGAGGGTCCTAGAATACAACGCTATCGGTTTTTGAATGCCTGTGCCTAGCATGTGGCTGAGGACTGCCCCTATCCCGTATGGGGATGCATCACAGGCGATGCATAGGGGAAGGTCTTCTCTAAATAAGGTGATTGTGGAACTATTGCATAGGGCGTTTTTCAGTGTTTGAAAACTGGCATCATGTTCCGATGTCCAGAGCCAAGTGCGCCCTTTATCCAAGAGGCGGTGTAATGGTTCTGCTAAGGTGGCTTTATGAGGCAAGAAGGAATGATAAAAATTCAAGAGTCCTAAGAATGCTTGTAACTCTTGTTTGTTTTTTGGTGTTGGGGCAGCTTTGATAGCTCTAATCTTGGAGTCCGTTGGGTGGACTCCTTGGGCGTCAATTTTATAACCGAGGAATTTGGTTGAGGGAACCCCTATCTGGCATTTGTCTTTGTGTAATTTGAGACCTGCTGCTCTGAATCTGCTCAAAACAGCTGAGAGGCGGTCCGCCAAATTTTCCCTATTTTTTCCGGCAATGAGGACATCATCGAAATACAGGCACACCCCAGGAGTCCCTTTCAATGTTTTTTCCATGATTTCTTGGAAAATTCCTGGGGCTGCCGAAATGCCAAATTGCAGGCGCTTAACTTTAAAAGCCCTGTGGTGAGTAACAATTGTCTGCGCATCTGCGGTTTCAGGAGTTACAGGGAGCTGTAAATACACCTGCGCCAAGTCAAGCTTGGCAAAGATGGTGCCGGAACGGACAGAGGAAAGGACGTCTTTTACCGCGGGAACCAGGTAAGCATGTGCGTTCAGCGCTCGGTTTAGGGTAGCTTTATAGTCTGCACATAATCTAATTTGGCCATTTGGCTTGATAGGTGTCACTATAGGGGTTTCCCAGGTCCCTCCGTCGGTGGGCTCTAGGACTCCTATTTTGATAAGACTGTCCAGTTCGTCCTCAATCTTCTTTTTGAGGGTGAAAGGGACCCTTCTAGCTCTAATTCTTATGGGTGGGACCCTTGGGTTTAGTTTAAGGGAGATAGGGGCCCCTGTGTATTTGCCTAGGGAGCCATCGAAGACGTCTGCAAACTGTTTGCAGACGTCGTCGAGGCTTGCGGCCTGTGTGACATGAATGCCTGTTAGCTTTATACCTAGGGCTTTGAACCAGTCCAACCCAATTAAGTTGGATCTGTCTTCCTGGGTGACTAGGACGTTGAGGGGTCCTCGGAATTTCTTGAATTCTACGAAAATTTTTGCTCGACCCTTCAAGGGAATTGGGGACTTCTGGTAGTCTGCCAGCATTATTTGGGGTGGTTTTAAAGGAATTTGCCTGCGGCTTCTAAGGCAAATTTCCCTGAATGTTTTCCTTGATATTAAGGTGACTGCGGAGCCGGAGTCTACCTCCAGTTCACATGGTAGTCCCTGTAGCTTGGCTTTGATTTTAACCTTCGGATTCAAACTGTGGCCCTCCCCCCCCCTATCCTTATCTACTGCCTGTACTAGGTACCTGGGGGGCTCGGCTTTAGGGGTTGGCTGGCCTTCCATACCTGGGGACGTTGCTTCGACTTCGTGGAGGTCTTCGCGGTTGCGGCTTCGGCACACTGTTTTGATGTGCCCCGCTTTGCCACAGTTGTGGCACTTGGCGTTCCTGAACCGGCATGAGGATCTGATGTGGTTTCCACCGCAGCTGGCACAGGTGGTTCACGGTTCTCTGGTGTTGTTCTTGGGTCTAGCCCCTTCCCCTTGTTCGGGTTTGCATGTTTGAAGTCTTTCCAACCGACTGTGGATGGCGTCCACATCGCTGAGGTCTTCCAGCTCCCCGCTGTCCCTGTGGGCTATTTCCCCTTGATTCACTGTTCCGGCTTGACCGTATCCTGCCTTAGCGGGGTCTCCAGGGTGGCTGTCCTCGTATGCCTGAATCTCTCTCGTGACTTCCGCTAGATTCAGGGTGGGTTTGGCAATGATCTTTTTCTGGAGGCGCTCGTCTCTCAGTCCTATGACCAGTTGGTCCCTTATCCGGTCCTCCAAGTCCGGGAACTGACACCAGCGGGTGGCCTGCCTTACTCCTGCGACGAAGTCGGCTGCCGGTTCTCCTGGCAGTTGGCGTCGCTTCGCGAACTGGACTCTCCAGTAGATCTCCGAACGCGTCTGCATGTAGTGTTTGCTGAGCTTCTCAGTAAGCTCGGCGTAGGTTGCCTGCGCGACTGGTTCTGGGCTGCACAGTCCCACAGCCATGTTGTACACCACGGGTCCGCTCAAGTATAAGAGGGCGGCTGCCTTGGCCCGGTCTTCGGTTATTTTACTAACCAGCAGGAATCCCTCAACTTGGCCCAGGTGTGATTCCCAGTGCTCGGGGTATCTGGTGTCGAATTCGCGTATCTGACCGAATGCGGCCATGCTGTCTCGGCTCCCTGCTCCGCTTGCTGTGAGGTGGAAGTTATAACTTCCTAGTGACTAGCTCTGAGTGACTAGCTCTGAGTGACTAGAAGGGATGGCCTTCCTCAGCTCAGTGACTTCAGCTCAGCAAGCGGATCCCATCCTCGTCGCCAGTGAGAGGTTTGCGGGTGACAGGGATACGCGGAGACAGCAGCTCGGTTACAGTTGTTTATTCAGGTACCAGACAGACGTGTCAGTAGGTTTGCCCTCTTTATATAGTCAGCTGGAAGTTGTTTCCTCCAATCCGCGACCCGGCTTCTCCCGCCCGGCTGCTGGCCCAATCAGCTGAGTTGGCTTCTGACAGCTTGAGTCCATGTGTGGAGCTGTCAGTCCTTGCGCTTGCGTGGTAGCCGGCGGCAATTTGACAGCTGTCAAATTGCCGCGTGTTTTCCTGTCAGTCGTGTTTACCTCCTGCAACCTATTTAACCCGTAACCATTTAAACATACAACGTTATAACATTAACATATATATCAATATATACACAAACATGAGGTATAAGAGGTACAGGAGGCAGCTGGTTGAGCATGTACATAGTTATAGTTGGCTTTTAAGAGAAGAATAGTGTGTATATTCCCTCATTATAACTCAGTACAGTTTATTAACAAATAAATGTGTTTAGCATTAGGGCAGCAAGAGTGAACTTCACTGTATTCCTTTCATAATGAAGGGAGTTTAGAATACAAAACTGCTTTTGTTTTTACTAGTTTACTGGTTTTTGCTCTAACATACTAAGAATGTTGAAGCAATTATATTGCCAAGAAAAAGTGTAAGGAAATGTTATTTGTTATTTGTGTGCTTTGCATCTAAAATAATTCGTTTCAGCTTTAAAATTATCCAGCTGTAACACAGGGAGGAAAGGCAGATGGAGAGAGAGAGAGAGAGAGAAAGATAGAGAGAGAGAGAGAGAGATTAACACTTTCCTTGCTCTTACTAACTCACCTCCTTTCCCCCCATAATGGGAGAGGTAAAAGGATACAGCAGGAATCCTGTATCTTCCCATTTGAAAGGCTGTTTTTAGAAAAGGGGAGAAAAAAGCCTGTGGAGATTGGTTTTAACCCACTATTACCATGCATTCTCATCTCTACATATATTATTATACAACCATATTCCCTGGGATCTACCCTTATTCAAAATCAAAGCTACAATTTTGAGTAAAGTTGTCCTTTGACCTGGGATGAAGCCTGAAGTCCAAATCAGACAATTCAATGAAGCTTTTAACAAATTTATGATAGGAGTAGATTAGACACCTCCCACAAGACAGGGATGGAGGTATCGAACTTACTCCATCACCAGTTTGGGAGTTGAATCTCCCATTTGCTCAGGGGACTGGAAAAGAGAGTACACCCTCTCTCTCTGCCCCCCCAAAGGGGTTTAAAGTTGAAATAGTGCCCTTTGGTATTTGTTCACATGGAATTCCTGTAACACTTTGATTGATAGGAAGAGAGCAATTGAATTAAGGGATCAATAGACATTAACTTAGATCTGAATGACCCTTGGGATCTATTACCTAACTGTAAATGGATGGATGATTGATATATGGTTCAAGGGGATGAGTGGTAATGGAAAAGAGACTTGTTCTCTTTATGGATGATTCTGTGAGTGATAGTACCCTTTGTTGCAAACAATAAATGGATTTATTTTTGATCCTCTATTATTTTTTATGGAACTGTCTATTCCACTTCATTTCCTTCCTCCTTGTTTTCATATAGCATTGTATTTCAGCCTTTCACTGGTTTAAATAAAATGGTTTTTTCTCCTCAATTTTTTTCCTAAATTAGCAAAGACATTGTTGATTTTGATTAAAATATTATTTTATCTTTCTGCTGATAATATGAAAGGCAGAAAATAAAAGATCTTCCACCAAGACCATGAACATAATAGTGAGGGGTAGCTTTCCGTCACTGAGATCAATATCAAACAAGCAGCATTTTCCAAGCCAACTCCCTTGGGCCCTAACAGAATCAGTTACTAAAATGGAAGACCATGTTTTCTAAGGTGAATTTATTTATTATTTTTTGGAAAGCTCAATAAATGCACTCTGAATGTTTACAGCAGCCATATAACCCTCCCTAATAATCTGTTTGGGCCCTCCAAAAAACTTAAGATTGCAAAGCCACATATAAACTCCTTCAGAAGGAAGACCAGATTAGCAAACTGTGGCAGAATGAATATATCATGGTGCCATCCCTGGACTCAGATTCCAAAGAAGCTGTCAGAGCTGAGTCCATGGAATATCAGCCTCAGGAAGGACAAAGCCAGGCATCACCTGACAAGCTGAACCTGCCAGGGGAGAATGAGGTAAAGCCTCCTAGTTCCTTCATCAGATAAGTATTTGTTTGTTTATACAATAAGCTTCCTTTGATTTTTATTTGATTATCTTTGAACAATGGACCCAGAAGTCAATTTTAAGTGTCCGCCTCTACAGATAAACTGTGTTTAAAGATGTTGTGGAAGAGGGACAAGTTTTAGTGGACATGACTGAGACTGATAAGAAGTGGATTTAAAAATGACAGGTGACAAGAATGATATGCAAAAAGATTCTGCAATGGACATACAAAAGAAAGTGGCTAATGTTTTAATTATTAAAAGGGATATACAAATAACAAACCAAGAACAACTTGGATAATTATATTATATTGGATTTACAAAGGAGGCTTGTAAAAGCTTTGAATAATTTTGTGAGAAGTGACTGAAAAAATGAAAAGAAATCAAGTTCTAAGACATTATTTGAAGTGACTAAAACTCAAGATTGTTAGTAGTAAAAGTAAATAATGTAATGTTGGCTTATTTCTAGATAAGAGATGTTAAATGAGAATAAGTTTTGTTTGTTGTATTTTAAAAGGTGGTAAGTTACTAAAATTGTTAATACTTCTGAAGATGACGAGGAAAGTAATTTCTCTATATTCCTTTTTTTTCTTTACTATATACTTATTTTTAGTTTTACTATTTTTTTCTGCACCTTTGTTTTTCTATTTTTATTTTGTATTAGTTTTTGATTATTATAAGTCTAATTTTTAATAAAATTAGTATTAAAAAAGAAGCAACTGTGCAGTCAAAACCCTGCTTCATTTTTATGTGTGTTGCTTAAGCAACATATGTACAAAAGGGGGTGGAGAATTGAGCAAATGCTTCTAGCTGCCAGCCCATCCATAGTAAATGCTTTTGAAGAATAAGGGAACACAATGCAGGTAGTCCTTGACTTGCAACTGTTCATTTAGTGACTATTCAAGGTTACAATGGCACTGAAAAAAATGATTTATGACTGTTTTTCACAGTTATGGCCTTTGCAGCATCCCCATGATCATGTGATCAAAATTCAGATGCTTGGCGACTGGTTCATACTTAAGGCCATTGCAGGGTCCTGCAGTCATGTGATCACTTTTTGCAACCTTCTGACAAGCAAAGTCAGTGAGGAAGCCAGATTCACTTATCACCCAACTGCAGTGATTCACTTAACAACTGTGGTCAAGAAATGTCATAAAATGGGGCAAAAATCACTTAAAAAATTCTCACTTAACCTAAATTTTGGGCTCAATTGTGACCGTATGCCGAGGACTATCTGTAACAATACTAAGTAAAGAAAGAAAAAAGATCAGAAAAGAAAGAAAAGTAAAGGGTCAGAAGAATGAAAGAAAGAGAAATAAGTGAATAAAGAAGGAGAAAGAACAAAGGAAGAGCTATAAAAGAGAAAGGAAGAAAAGGTGCTTGAAACAGTATGTGACAGAAGTAGCAAAATAATGAAATTTTCCTACTTCCCACATTTTGCTCTTGTCCATCTGATCTCTGCTGATCACCTCTTACACAAAGACAAGTCTTGGTTCTCCTGTTTACTTTCGGAGAATAAATCTGGGATTTCCACATGCAATCCAAAAATACAAGGCATGAAAAATCAAAAATAGAACTGACAAAACAAACCGGAAAAGAGTGATTCAAGGGGGGAAAAATATGCTTTCCCTGATTATACATCTATTTTTAAAAAAGACCAAAGAGGTAATTCATACAGAGACACCAGAAATGGGAAAAAACCTCCATTATTTGCAGAAGTAATGCTGAAGATCAAGAAACTGTAATGGAGGAAATTACTGTAATTCATGGGCAAAGCCCCTTTTTCTCAGACTAGATTAGGCTAGCAGGTAGTGTGATATTCTCTGCTAAATGGGTGTCCATCAGGTAAACATCAGCGGGAATAAAAGCAGCAGTGACTTTCAGTCTGATAGGTGCCTTTTAGCTGAGAAAGTCATCCAAGTCTTTGTACAGCACTTCGTAGGCAACAGTATCATCCATAAATTCAAGAGGATGATCATCTGCCTTTAGGTTGCAATGTAATAAACATGTATATCTGAATTCATCTCCCATAAAAAAAGGTTATACAAAAATAAAGGTCAAAAATAGATTTTAAAAAGTTGCTGTTACTTATGAGTTATTTTAGCTCAGTTAAGTTATTTCTTCTCTTGCTTCTCAATAATGAGACACCTGGGCAGTTAATGATCAGCTGCCTCCCTCTTCGGTTTACATCTGAACAAGTGTCTCTGGTAATTTATCACCTAAATCTCAATGATTTTGCTCCAAAAATATTAACAGCTTGTTATTAATATCAGAAATGTGCTGTATGCACTAAAGGAATAAATTATGGTTAGTGTGTGCTGCAGTAATGAGGGCAATAGTATCACCTAAGAAAACTGGTTGCATCCAAGTAAATAGTCATAAAAGTCACAAGAATCTGTAAATTAGATGAAACTCATCAGTATGGACTACACGAATGACTTGCTATATGAAGATCACCTTTCACCTACTCTGCTGAACCTTCTGTGCATTGCCAAATAAGTCCTGTTGGTATCTTAATATACTTGAACTATTTCTTTTATTAAGGCAGTTTATTCAAAGCAAAGCAAAGCAAACTTCTATCTGTGCCATAAATTCCTTTGATACAGAGTATTCATTACTGTATTGTTTTATTTGAATACTTCTACTTTTCTTGCTGTAATTTGGACAGGAAGGAATAAAGGACCACCTGACAATGTGTTGTCATCAACCAGCTTTTTAGATCTTGTTTTAGTTTATCTTCTTCCTTTGGATTGTTTGTATTTATTGGGGAAAATAAATATTAGTCAATGTTAGCTGTTAGCTAAATGGGAATGGGAAAAAATGGTTGGTATGAAACTAATTGAGCATTTCTGAACTCTTTACAAGCTGAGTGCTGTATGTAACACTTCTGTGAATTTTATAATGCATTTCTGAAAACTATGCAACTATGCAACAAGACTGAGTGGCTGTGCATACCTGCATCCCGGGATATTCAGAATATCCCATCTCTTTCTATGGGGGGTGAATTATTACCCCCCGTAGATAGGGCTCGCAACTTGGGAGTCCTCCTGGACTCACAGCTTACAATGGAGGAACACATGGTGGCTGTGACTAGGGGGGCTTTCGCCCAGGTTCGCCTGGTGCGTCAGTTGCGGCCCTATCTGGACCGGGATGCTCTGTGTACGGTCACTCATGCGCTCGTGACCTCTCGCCTTGATTACTGCAATGCTCTCTACATGGGGCTCCCCTTGAAGACCACTCGGAGGCTCCAACTGGTACAGAATGCAGCTGCGAGAGTTGTGTTGGGAGTCTCCCGATACTCCCATGTAACACCTTTGCTCTGTGAGCTGCATTGGTTGCCAGTTGTCTTCCGGGTGAGATTCAAGGTACTGGTAATGGTGTTTAAGGCCCTTCATGGCACGGGTCCGGAGTACCTTAGGGACCACCTGCTGCCGGCGTCAACTTCCCTCTGCCCTGTGCGTTCCCACAGAGAGGGTCTCCTCAGGGTGCCACCGATCAGAGAATGTCGATTGGTGGCCCCCAGGGGGAGATCCTTCTCTGTGGGCGCCCCGGAGCTATGGAACCAGCTGCCGGTTGAGCTCCGGACGGCGTCCGACCTTCGCTCCTTCCGTCGTGGTTTGAAGACGTTTTTATTCATACAAGCCGGCCTGGCCTGATGAGGGATGGGTTTTTTAATATCTGTATTTTATCTGGGCATGTTTAATTCTTTTTTAATCTTTGTATTTTTGTATATTTGTATATTTATATTTGCCCTGTACACCGCCCTGAGTCCTTCAGGAGTAGGGCGGTATATAAATATAATTAAATAAAATAAATAAATATGCATACAAAAACTTATTTGATTGTAATTATGTGTGTGTGTGTGTGTGTGTATTTGTAATTTTAAATTGCTCAACCCAACAAGATTCATTCTCTATTGCAAATTTAACTTTGAATTTTATATATAAGATAACCAGTTTGGACTGGTTAAGCCAACATTTTACTGACCTTGGAAGTATGGAAGGTTGAATTAACCTTGAGCAGGTGAGATTCAAACTGTCGAACTGCTAGCAGTTGGCAATCAGCAGAAATAACCTCCAGTGCTGCATTCTAACCACTGCTCCACCAGGGCTCTAGTTAGGAGTTGTTGCATTAGCCACTTTCTGTAAATAACACTTAAACACCCACTATTATTAGAATATTAAACCCATGTTACATAATATATTTATGAAATGTTTCTTTCCAGAAGCAGATATCCTTATGAAGAAAGGAAAGGGAAACTAACTTGTAGATAATTCTTCTATACCTCTCTCTTTTCCCCTTTCAACAAAAGACTTTGTTGATTAGTAGGAAAAAAGATGTTGGTTACAATTGTTCATGTTTATTGTCTATAGAATCGATACTTTAAAGTAACTAATTCAAGATACAACTGATATAGATATAGTATGTTCTCCATTTACTAAATTGTTAAGGATAAGCAAAAAAACCAAACAAAAAAAACCCAAACTCTTATCAGTAAGTTTTAGGTCCATCGGACTATAAGGCCAAATCTCACTGTTCAAGACTTTTACCTGTCCTTCAATTCATTAACAAACTATAAAGGCAGAAGAGAATTAATGATGAATCTGAAGTTTTAAAAGTATTCAATATGCATGTTATAGTCAGGATTCTGGAAACCAGGTCTGCTAATTTTACTTTGTTTTTTCTGGGATTATGCTTTCCCTTTTATTTAACAGTTTGGTAAAGATATCCTAAAGATTCTGGATATAAGCAAGAAGGACTCTTGAGATAAAGCTGTCAATTCAATATATATGAAAGTACTGTTACTGTCAAATGAGAGTAGCAAATAGAAATAACTGATACAATTTGGAAAGAGCACATATCTCTCCCTTCCCATCTGTTATTTAGGATTTTCAGATGTATAGATATTACCATTCTGATCCTTATCTTGGACAAGAGCTATTCTTCTCCATAGCTCGAACACAGCCTGAGGCTGGCTTCTAAAGACTGAATTCTGTCTGTTGAGACACCAACAAAGATTTATGTAGAACCTAAATAGCAAGCATTCTGAATTGCTCTGGGAGTCATAAATAGCTCCAGCGTATATTAAAATAGTATGCAATGAATCCCTGTCTGTAACAATATAGCAATTATTCTTTTTCTCTGTTATGTGTCATTATAGCTCCAGGACAGGAAAATCAGGCTCACCAACAGAATTTGCTAGTGCCATATACCTGCACAGGAGGAAAGGTGCAGAAAACCTTAATGTAAAATGTACCTAGTGTGCAAACTTTGGTTACCTGCTTCATTATGTTAAGATACTATTTTACTGATAATTGCAGTAAAGAAAGTAAAGTATATGTGTTCATATGGTTCTACTACCCTCATTTTGGTTAGCTACTGTATATAAACAATCCAGTTTTGTTTAATAATCATAGTCCACTGCCTTCGTTTCTTTGTGTCTTCCAGAAGAGACAACATGACAAATCTCCAAATGAACCTCATACGCTAGCTATTCTATGGGTCAGTGTTTAGAAATGCCCATCTGGCTATTTTTGTCTTCCCCAATCAATGCATCCTCCAAATGTGTGGACTTTGTTGAGAGTTCTGGGAGCTGGGATCTCTAAATCTAAAAGGGCATTGGGGTTATAAAAGGTTTAGGTTTAGTACATTTTTATTATCTCATGAAATATCTGCACTATAGGTGACCATTGTCTCTTCAATAGAAGACAATCAACATAAGTAACACAGATGCCTTTTTGGAGTAACTATAAATTGTTTATTTCTAATTAGCAGGCATTGCAGGGGTGAATCCATGGTTGCTCACTGAGAGACAATTCACATTTTACTTGCTATTAATAGGTATGATGTCATTTTTAAGACTGCTGCAGTCCTTGTAAATCTTCCCATAGAGGAATAAATTCCATTAATAGCAAGCTCATTGTTTCAGCCTGCTGGTGGCAGCCACAAGAGGCATTGTTACACGATGTACTCATTCAGTGTCTTGAATTATGTCTGCTTTGCTTAGCTGCAGAACTTAGCAGCCTTGACTTCATTCTTTATAGATGATTTGAACGGAATCTCTCAATTGTTTTTTCCTAGTATTTTTATTGTTCTTCTAACTATTGCTAAAACCAATTTGTGCAATTACTACTCAGAGAATCCCTTCCACTTTATTACTTGAATGCTTTGGGTCAGCTTTCTGTATCTGTTCTGTCTCATCACTTCTTCTCTGCCCATCATCTACCTTCATTAGTAAACAACCCCACTTCTGCTTATATCTCTTATTTAATTTTCCTCCTACTTGCATCTGTCTTATATGCCTAGGACCATTTCTCAGATAACCAGAAATCATTAAATGAAATTAACTTACCAACTTGCCTAGAAATCTTTCTCTACTATTTTAGTGTCCATCTCTTCTATGGAGTCAATGTACTGTTCATGAGGAGTCCAGTGCTGGAAATTTGCTTGATCCTGTTCACATTACAAGATGCTGAATTTATAACACACATGAACAAGTTGTCTCAAGCTGTGAAATCTCAGGTATTATTCTGCAACAACTTTGAAACACAGCAAGCAAAGGGAAAAGAGTAATCTCCCAAGGAGAGTTCAATTCAACTCAGTTTGTACTATGATTATCATAAAATCTATGTGCTCTTCCAGCTCCCTGCATGTTTGTGTTTCTTTGTGTTATTTTATTGCATATTTATGAGACATAGACTGATAAAGTTGAATGAGGATATTTAGAGGGCATCACACCGCACAGCCTATCACACTGTACAGGAATCTAAATTGAAGCATTCTTGAAAGACGGCTGTCTACTATAGATAATTTGAATATATTCAGTGATGGGGGAAACCACCACCTCTCTGATTGTTTACACTGTGACTTAAATTTATTATTCTGTTTGGTGATAGAGAACACATATTGGAAGTGACATTCTTTCAGGTTCTTGAGCAGTGAATACTTTTAAGGAAAACATGTCCAACCAAGCAGAAAACAAACCAATCAAATCTCCCAATGTTACAATATATCACAATAATATATTTTTTTAAAAAATCACAAGTGTTTACTTGAAGATGGAAATAGTTATATTTACTGAACAAGTTAACTGGTAGTCATTAGATTCTAATTCATTTACTGTTCGTTTGCTTTATATGTATAACCAATGGATTATAACTTGTCACAAATCACTGCCAAAAAATATGAAGTTTTCTATGGACACCGCAATTTGAGTAGAGTAGTTTTCTCTTTGGTAGTTCCTTGATTAGGTATTATTTTTGCTGATATTAATCCCTGTTTATCAGGGTGTTGGCTGTTGGAGAGAATGGAGAGAAACAAAAATCTGATCTTTTAGTTTCCTTCTTAGCTTTTTTATTGTCTTTTTTTAATAGTGTATAAATATGATTTATTTCTGCCTATTGATGTTTAAACAACTTTTTAAAACAATCTATCTATAAAGGCAAACATTCTTAAAATTAACTTCTGGGGCCATTGCTCAAAAATATACTTCTACATGTCCAGTGATAAATTATTTTGCTACATTCTGTATTAGTAATTCAAATTTATGTGTTCTCCTTTAATTCTAATATTTAGTACCTTTTCATTCCCTCTAGTGTTGAAATCTCATCCTATCATGTCGCTTTTAGTGGAGCCATCTTCAGTTCATTATTTCTTCCCCCCAAATCCCCATGTCTTCCCTTTCGATGTATATTTTTATGGAAAATCATAAAACAATTATTAAATTTAAGAAAAGTATTCTAGCAGAATTTTCACAATGTGTCTTATACTGTATCCCTCTGAATAAATACTTTGTCCACACCTATCTTTCTCATTATGTCCCTGTGGGATACTCACTACTCTATCCAACCCTATCTTCCTCAACATTAGTGTCCTTCTGCATGGAACTGCATCTTTGAATATGTAGTTTAGGAATGTATGCTAGGGCCCTGGATTTTCAACATCAGTGAGCCTCAATGCCCCAAAACATATTAGCTGTTCCTTAGCCATCCAAATGGATCCTCTCATGATACATATTTATTTTTATATTTATTTATATTTATTTACTCTGTTTTATGCATTAAATCTAAATGACTCACATGGTTTATATAATTATATCACAGTTTCTTCTCCAATTTCAAGCCATTTACCCACATTCTTTTGTTCCTACAAATTATCTAGTTTAGTAAGCATAGCGTAGCATAGCATAATGTAATACCCTATTAACCTAAAAGTTAATAGCAGAAACCTACTTATTTTATTTATGTAAATGGCACACACTCATGTCATGGACAGCTGCAAAGGATGCTAATGTTGCATAGAAAGCAAGGTGAGAAACTTGGAAAGAAGTCCAAATTCCAATTTCTACTCATTAATGGAATCTACTAAATTATTTCTGACCACTCTCACTCCCTCAGACCAATCCACATTTAAATCTACATTTAAATCTACTCAGTCCAAAACTAATAATTCTTGGAGTTGTGGATTTAAAAGAGAGAAGACATCTCTCCACCCTCCCGTAATCAATTGCATCATTCCTATTTCCATCAGATTCACTGACGTCTGTTTGAGTTTTGGTGCTCTGTCTCTCTCCACTTACCCAGCCTGCCAGAAGCATTTGTCCTGCTGCATACACTCATCTTGCTGCTCGTCTAGCATTTCTGTCTGTGCTGCTGACATCTCAGCCGGTTGTTCCTTTCTGGTGCTGGCATCACTATCCATGTTGGTCGAATGTCCTCTCCTGCTGTTCATGGGTTCAGTCTGCCTCCTCATTGTCTCTTGCTGTAACAATGTATCTATTGATGAAAGGTTATGATCCTATATTCCCCTGTGCATGCAGTGGGTGGGGAGGTGGTTCTTGGTTCATCCTTTCAGTCATCCTGCATGATGATTCATAATGGCATAGCATTTGGTAAGCTGGTAATAACTCGATGTGCCGGTTGATGGAGTACTGATTGGACAACCAAGCCTCTTTTAACAAGCGGCTGCCCTTGGTTGTGTCCTGAGCAATGACTCTGCCCTCTGTGAGGTTGATAGTGTGGTTGTGCTCAGTGGTATGAGCCCATACCTGGGTTTGTTTTTCTTGACATCTGATGGCCAGTTCATGCTCATGGATCCTTGTCCGGGGGCGTTTTGTGGTCTCCCCAACATAATTGCATGAACAATCATTGTAGTTAATTTGGTAGACCACTGCTGACATTTCATCTGAGGATAGAGTTTCTTTGGGGCGCATTACTCATGTGCGAAGGGTCTGGTTGGGTCTGTGCTCCACTCTGATGTTGTGTGCTGATAATATTCGTGCCACTGTTTCTGAAACACCATGGATGTAGGGGAGTGTGGCCCAAGTGATGGTAGTTGTTCTGTCATCCACAGCCTGTGATGCTCGTCGTGGGTGGCAATGTCAGATAAAATCAATGAGCTATCCATTTTGGATGCATACTTGACACAGGTATGCATACTCCTTAGATTTTTCTGTTGCTGTGCTGCAATGTGTGTTAATTCTATTGAAGAGTGTGCAAATGCAGCTGATTTTATGGGCAGTGGGGTGGTTGCTGTCACTATGGACTATTCTGTCAGTGTGCTGGCTTTGCAATATAACTTTAAATGTGGAAAACATTTTTTATACCAGGGATCTCTCTTATTCGAAAAAGTTCAAGGCAATGAGAGAAAAAGATATTTCATATTTTTCCTTTGACAAAAATTACTGATTTAGCCAGGGAGATGGAGTAATTGCCTTTATCACTGGCCATCATAAAAAGAAAGCTCAATGTGAGGCAGAAATGGTCAAATATGCACACTCAGAGACAAAGAACAGGAAAACTCTAGGTGCATATAGGAATATTCCTTATTACAGAAAAAAACTTCAGGTTGGGTGTACAAACTCCATTGGGTGTACTTTTGACTTGAACTCATAGAAGAAAAAGCAAGGCTAAGCACTAAAGTGCCACCTCAAGTACTGGTCCCAGACTTCTCTATGCTGAAGACTATATAATCTATTACTGTATCTTACATTTCCTTTCAGAAATATGCATTTCAGTGGATTTTTTTTAAGCATGAATCTTTTGACAGCCAATAATAAGGCTAGAAGAAATGTGCATGTCAATAATGCTAGACCAAGTTTCAAAGGAATATTTCACTTGGATTAAGTTTCATAGTCAGAACCCCTGATTGATGAAATCACAATCCTGTTGCCTTCAAAAGATGAAGAAGCTACATTGCTTTGTATCGCTTTTGTTCCCAAGATTCATATGGCAGTTCCAGTGGCCAGACAATTTTTGCACATTACCTCCAGCTATTCAAAGTGCTAGTTGCAGTCTGTGTGTGATGTGAAATTATTTCATGATGCAAATAGTGCAGCTACTGTATCTCAATATAGTGAATGTATCACTGCTGCCCTGTAATGCACTTTTACTAAGTGCACTAAATGCACATGCACCTTATATACCTTATTTTACTGTATGTTACTTACATAGTGGTTGCATATTCTTTGCATCGTCCTCCAATTTAGATACATTAATTTGCTTCTAGTTCTAGCTGTATGCTTCCCATCTTATGTGACATCACAGACTTTGTGCCAAGACAATGTGCACCCCTGTTTTTTAAAAAAAGAGATAAAGTTGATTTTGTCCTCTGGTTGATATTGTTATGATTACATCTGGCTTTAGTTGAAGCAATATATCTCTGCCTATAAAGGAACCAGCTGTATAAAATTTGGTTGCCCAAATTAAAATTCTCTACAAAAATTATATAAATCACTGCAGTGTATTCTTTAGGTTGGCTAGGAAGTATCCTACTTATTCCTGACCCTGTTTCTCTGCAATAAATCAGGATAAAAAGAAAGCTCAAGATACATTTTATGGATTGTGTAGATTCTAATAAATAACATACACCCTGTAAATTTGGTCTTCCATGCAATCACTACTTGAGCTTTTGGTAAAAAAGTCTTTTTGGAGAACTGAAAGAATCTAATTACATTATTCGCACAGGAGGGGAAAAAGAACAAAAATCTAGCAACAGAGAACAGAAATCTTGTTTAAAAGTCACATTAAAGAGCAAGAAAAAAGGTTCATTAAAGAAAAGTAATACTCTAAATGAAGCTAATGTGCTCCCTCTAGTTTCAATGAGCTCTTAAAAATGGATTTTTTAAAAAATAAAATAATCTGTTTTAATTAATTTCATTGCAAAATGAATTCATCACATCAAAAAATTAGCAGGCAATAAATGTGCTCAACAGATCCACAAAGTTATTTTTTAAAAGAAGAATAAGCTGGCAGGAAATACTTTGAACATAAAAAGGTGACCTTTCATGCTCTAAAATAAAAAAAGTTAATTAAAGAACACTGAAAAACCAGCATGTACTCTCTTTGCAAAATAGAATCCTAAGTATAGTCTTCTTATTTTTTTTTTCTATTTACATTACTATGCACATGTTGGGTGTGTTCATGGGCATGTGGGCAGAGGAAAGAAAGAAAAATGGAAACTTCATTCATACAACAAGATTAACCTAATAACTGAATTTTCTGGGTTTTCACACAATATACTAAACAATAACCAAATAGGCTTAATTTGCACAACATATTAAACCACACATAGACAACCACACAAAACCGCTGAAAAGTGAAGGTTAGCTCTAACTTGGGAATGTTAAGTGTTTAAGAGGAAATACATGTGTTAATAAAAATGTGACAATAATTACTGGATGTTCGCAAGATTGTGTATCTTGTGGCACTATAGCTTCTTCTGTCTTTCCTCACACCTATAATTTACCTGCCAAAATTAAAATTAACTTTATGTTTAATGGCCAATATTACCAAATTTCATCTCCTGTGTAATTTCTTGTAGCTACTATGTTGCAAGGCCCTTAGGAATCATCCCCTATAAATGAAGAACATTTGGAGAAATTGCTTCAAACTCACTGACTTTTCTCCAAAATTATTAGTAATGTCAGAGGTATACACAGGGCCACAATTTTGGAGCAAGTTCTTGAGGCTGGGCTTGCGCAAGTTGCCATTTCATTTCACCAAAAGAAAGTTATTACAGTACTCTGATATTGCACATCAAATCTATTTATTTCATTCCAACTTACTCTGGTTAAGTTCTGATCTTTATCTAAGTCTAGCAAGTTGCCATCATGAACAAAATGTTTCACCATCTGTTACACAGAAAGTACTGTACGAAAATGATGAGGAAAAATGTAACTTTCTCTAAGAATCAGTAAATTGATTTTTCTCATGCCTTGGCTTATGTTTAATGTTTAATCCTTTCAAGCAGAATGTTTTTACTGAATTCCTATTAAAATCTGCACCCTATGGAGAAAATCACAAGAATTAAAAATTATGAAGCCCAATTATAAGCATTCCATTATAGGTCTTACCTTCTCTACTTTCTACAATGATCTCTCCCCTTTTCAACCTGTCTCTGTCTCATCAAATGTTACTGTATTGTTATTAGTATCGAATTCAATGCCATCTTTGTGAGCTGGATAGGAATAAAAGAGCAAAGGAGTGATAAATAATTGGTATATGCAAAATTTTAAAAGGATATTTTGCTTCAAGAAAGCTTTGCACCAATGCAGCAATTTGAATCCAATGGATTCAAATATTTTCTACTGTAGTTCTTCACATTCTACTAGAGCTCTTACAGACATTGTCTCTGCAACTTCATATTCATGTAGGTAGAATGACTGAATATTGTTATAGACTTCCTTATGCTGACATGTACCCAACCAGTGAAATTTATTATCTAACTAAACTCTGTGCTAATCAGAGCATTTTTGTAGTGACAAAATAACATTCCTTGAATTTCTTCTCTTTCTCTTTTCTCAACTTCTTTAATAGAACCAGTAACAAACCAGAACTTTAATGTCACTGTGTAATGGAATATTAATATTTTTATGCAGATGACCCTGGTAGACCAACTCAGTTCTCAGCACTCTCATAGTTGAGCAGACTGATGGATACTCATGGATCAAATCTTACTTTTAGATTCTTCGGGTAAATTTAAATTCCTAACAAAGTGAATGCCCTATAAAACTGGCTAATGATGAATGCCTTGTGAATGCCTTATAAACACTGGAGGAGGAGGAGGAGGAGGAGGAGGAGGAGGAGGAGGAGGAGGAGGATTACAATTGCCACTTTTTCCATACCAAAATCCTTTTCCCCCCTGAAATCATCTCTTCCACTTCTTTTCACATGATGAAATGAACCCCATGATGTGAAGTTTGAAATAGAGTGACTTTGTATTTTTTTTCTAATTCCATTAAATTTATAGCAGCATTCTGAGTCAAAGCGCCATTCAGACATGTGGATTTCAATGTTTAGAATTCCCAAGTTAACAAGGACATCAGATCTTCAGATTTGGAGAAAGCTGATTTATAGCATTCTATGAAAAGCAGTACTTTAATAGAATTGAAGTTTCCTGTTTAATATTTTGATTTTTGGTCTTGCTAATTGTTATCATTATTAGGAATAAAAAATGCAGATTTTCAAAAACATATAAAATGTGTTTAATGTTTTAAGGAAGAAAATATGTTTAAACAAGATAAGTTTGGGAGAGGAGCTGAGCTACATTACTGTTATCTAGACCTTAATAGGCTCTTCTTAAGAATTAACAAAGTTGGAATAGAAGCTGCATTCCAATTTCAATCTCATTGCATAAATCCAGACAAATGATGAGAGGATATTTTAACTATATTATAGGCTTTTGAGTTAATAAAGACTAAACTAGCATGTTGTTGAACTAAAACTATAATTTAAAAATCAGATCAGTCATCCACTGAAGATCAGTAAGATTTTTCTATGATAAATTTTTATGTGAACAAGCCAGCTACCAATTGTCATTTCTTTCAAAGTGACTGTTTTAAAATTCATTGTGCGCATGTGTGTGTGTGTGCCTGTGCATCATTTACACAAACACATTTTTAAAGGCTATCTAAATCATAGCAATCATACATTTTATGCTATTAGCTCAACTTGGTGCCTTATTCATTTATTCATAATGTCTGATTCCTAATGACTCTAGGTAGTTTATGTTTCTTTTCTAGATGCTAATAGATGAAGTATGCAAAGATCAATCTGAAATATGTAAGCAACTTACGGAAGGCAATTCTCCATCTAGTTAATTCAGTGCCATCAATTTAGATTTGATTTCTGGTGACTGCAAGGAAGAATGTCCATTTTGACCTGACTTTTGTAAGGACATTTAGCTCCTTCGTAGATATTTCAGTAATCTTTGAACCATCCACCTTATCCACTGAGTTTCTATTCTACTACTTCTCATAATGTTGCCAAGCAAAATATTCTTTTTAACCCAAAAATGGTAGTTTTCTACTTTCTGATCCCAGAACATTCAGTCTGTGCAGCCCAGAACTAACTGAACGTTAGTTTGTTTTGCAGTGTATGATACTCTTAGATACCATCTCAAGACCCATAATTTAAGGCAATTACCATTCCTCTCTTGTTCTTTCTCGGTGTCCAATCTCCATAACCATACATTACTATTGCTTTTACTCTTCTGATCTTAACTATCATTCAACTATCCATATCGTTCACTATCTTGTCAGTTTGTTATTGCCATTAATTTTATTTTCTCCAGCATACTCAAAACATATCTTAATCTATTCCAAAGATGCTTTTTTCACAAGACAACTAGATTTTCTTCTTTTTTCTTTGAAGACATTTTACTTCTCATTCAAGAAACTTCTTCAGCTCTGAAGAAGAAGAAAAAACAAGAAAGTCCATTTGCCTCATGAAAAAAGCATCTTTGGGATAACTATACCTGGATGACCGAAAATCTCCATAAACATTTAGCTATTTAAAAACTGCTAAAAGACTGCTAAAATGCTGATCTCTGGGATAAAGAAACTTTTATTTAATACTAAGCTTTCGTCAACAACTGTTGACGTTATCAAAGTATGAGCTAGCATCTGGAAATGCTCATTCTTATAGCCCTTTGGATGTTAGCAATTTGGCCCTTGAGCGTGTCATAGGTCCATCCTTCTCCCACCCTCCCATAATTGGCTGTATTGATCTTGATTCGGTAGCGGCCAGAATCTGCTTCAATTTTGCTGCTCCCCCTGCCCTTCCCACTCATCAGTCTTGTTTGTCCTGCAAGATATGGCTGTCCAATGTTGCCACTGGATCACTCCCCCACTGTCATATCTGGACGTGCTGTCAGCACGCAACATGGTTGTTTTTGTTGGTAATCTTTTTACTATGTTTATTGTATTGACCACGCAGGTCTGCTGTCTCCTTTTGGATCTAGTGAAGAATCCAGTCTGTACTTCTGTATTTCCATTCCTCGTAACTCCTAGCCAAGCTGGTGTATCTATTGACGTATGACCAAGATCTTTCACTTTCCTGTTTATACAGCGGAGGGATAGTCGATGGTTTGTCCATTCTGACCCCCTATGTGATTGTTCGTATTGTCTCAGCACCTGGTATGCCGGTAGTAACTCGACATGCCGATTGATGGAATGTTAGTTGGAAAGCCAGGCCTCCTTCACCAGTCAGCTGCCCTTCATTGGATCTTGGGCGATGACCTCAGTCCCTGCAAAATTGAACGTGTGATCATTCTCAACCACATGTGTCCATACTTGAGAACATTCTTCATTTCACCTGACCACTAGCTTATTTCATGGACCCTTGTCCGAAGGCATTTTGCAGTTTCTCCGACATAATTGCACCAACAATTAGGATAATTGCACATTTAGCTATGTATCTTAATCTACTCTTTAGCTTACTAAATAAAACAATCTCAAACTTATTTCTTCACCAGGAACTGCAATGTCACTAAGCATGTACAATGATATTGCTTGTCTTCTTAATATTTGATATTGGTCTGGACTTTTTCACATTTTCCTTTTAATTTCATAATGATATTATCTAACTATCTCAAAGTCAGTCTCTTGTTTTGATTCCAATTGTCATCTCTTCTACCATTTCCATTCTTAGAAGTCATCCACAGTATATGATAAACAGATAAGGGGAAAATCTATAATCTTTTTTTAAAAAAGGTTTTCATTGATTTTTTTTCCATATATTCAATAGTATTTGTTCAACAAACATGCTGAGTTTACATTCGCTAATACATATTTAGTTCCTAATCCTTTATTCTTTCCTCTAGCCATCAATAAAATGTCCCAAGTTTGATAATATTCCATTTCTTCTTTTTCTTTCAGTCTCAGTCTATCCATCTCCGCACATTCTAATATTTTTTTAATTATTTCTTCATCTGATGGTATTCCTTCATTTTTCCAATATTGCGCAAATATATTTTTTGCCACTGTTGTAACATGAAAAGTCAAATATATGCTTTGTTTACCAGTCTTTTCTGGCATTATACCTAATAAAAAAAGTTCAGGTGTATAATCTACATGTTCTCCCAACATCGTTTCTAACCAGGCACGTATCTTTTTCCAATAACTCTTTGCTTTGGCATATGTCCACCAAGCATGATAATAAATGCCTGACTTATGTTTGCATTTCCAACATCTGTCTGACATGTTTTTAAACATTTTTGCTAGTGGCAAGTGCCATCTATAAAACATTTTATATAAATTTTCTTTGTAGGAAGTTGACATTGTCAGTTTATAATTTCTTTCCCATAAATTTTGCCATTTTTCTAATTCTATATATATCCCAAAATTTTTGCCTATCTTATCATTGTTTCTTTAACTTGTTCGCTTTCCATTTTCAAAGTTAATAAAAAATTATCAATTTTCTTAATTAGTTTTTCATCAGAAGTTAACAATAAATTATCAGAGTTTGCTCCTTATAAAAACCATACAATGTAACATCTTTTTCAAATCTAGTTTGCATTTGTAAATGTGCCCACCATGATAAATCGATACCCTGATTTTCTCTTTCTTGTTTAGATTTTAAATTCCCTTCAGAGTAGAATATTTCTATATATCCAGATTTTTTTCAAAGTCAACTAAATTTGGATGTATAAATGCTTTCATTGTTGACAACCACCCTGGAATTTTCAGATATATTTTACATTTTTTGCCATGTTGTTAATAATGCATTTATTTTATAGTGATTTTGGAAGTATTTATGAATTTTATTTTTAACATACCATAAGAAAGTGTGCCACCCCAATTGTAAATCATGCCCCTCCAGATATAACAACTTTTTGTTTCTAACAATTATCCATTCTTTTACCTATGTTAATACAGATGCTTGGTAATATGAAACCCACTCTGGTAAACCAAAACCTCCATTTTCCTTGGCATCTTGTAACATTTTCATCTAGTTTTTTTTCCTTGCCAAATAGATTTCAAAAGTAATGAATTTAAATCTTCAAATAATTTTTTCTCAAGTTTTATAGGTATTGTTTGGAATAAAAATAGGATTTTCGATAATATATTCATTTTCACTGTAGCAATTCTTCCTAATATTGACAATTGCAAATTTTTCCATTTTTCCAAATCCACTCTTATTTGATTCAATAGTTTTCTATAGTTATCTTCTTTTATCATTGAACATGTTGCTGTTAAGTATATTCCCAGATATTTAACCTTTTTAACTATTTATAATTCTATTTTTTCTGACTTTTTTTTTGTTTATCTGAAAGATTTTTGACAATTATTTTAGTTTTTTCTCTGTTTATTTTCAGTCCTGCTATTTCTCCATATTGTTCTACCTTTCCCAGTAGTTTAGGAATCATCTCCAAAGGTTCTTCTAAAATAAATACCAAATCATCAGCAAATGCTTGTAATTTGTATGTTTTATCTTTTATTTCTAATCCTTTAATTTCTGTATCTTATCTAATATTTCTATTTAAAACTTCCAAGGTCAGAATAAATAATAATGGCATTAATGGACATGCTTGCCTTGTACCTTTTCTTATCACAAAGTTCTCTGTATAATCTCCATTCACAATCACTTTTGCTGTTTGTTTATTGTTTTAATCAGATTTATAAAGTTATGTCCAAAGTCCATTACTTTTAATTGCTGAATCCTAAATTGCCAGGAAACATTATCAAATGCCTTTTGGGCATCTAAAAATATTAGTGCCAATTTTTCCCCTGGATGTAATTGATAATATTCCAATACATCCATTATCCCTCTTAAATTATTTTTAATTTGTCTCTTTGGCAAGAAAATTATTTTGATCTGAATGTATAAATTCAGTGAAGAATCTTTTCAGTCTCTCTGCTATTACTGAAGTAAAAATTTTATAATCCACATTTAATAATGATATCGGTCTGTATTTTTTTATCTGTGTCAAGTCTGAATCTTCTTTTGATATTAAGGTAATATTTGCTTCTGTCCATGTATTTGGGAGCTTAGCCTCCAGTAAAAGTTCATTGCAGATGTCCTTCAAAGGTTCACTTAATATATCTTGTAAAGATTTATATAGTAGTAGTAGTCCATCTGGCCCTGGTGTTTTCTCGGTTTTTTTGTCTTCTTATGGCCTCTGTTATTTCCATCATTGTTGTTTTTTCCTCTAACATAGTCTTACAAGTTTCTAAAAATTTTTGAAGATTGTTTTCTTCCAGATATTGAATCATTCTCTCTCTTGGAATTTCTTCTATGTCATACAGTTTCTTATAGTATTCTTTAATTATCTTTTTTATTTCTTCATTTTTAAATTTTAGGCAATCTTTTTCATCTACTAAATTATTTATCAGTTTCTTCTCTTTCTGTTTTTAAGTTTGTAAGCTAGCTATATTCCTGGTTTGTTTGCATTTTTAAAAAAGTTTTGTTTTGCTCTTTTTATTTGCTGTGCCAATTTTTCTGAATACAACATATTTAATTTATGTTTTATTGTTTCCATTTCTCTTTTCAGAAATTTCTTTTGCAAATTCATTTGCAATTCTGATTCTATTTTTACAAATTTTTCTCTTAATAATATATATTGTTGTCTTTTCTGTTTGTTTTTTTGCCATATATGTTATAGCTATACCTCTAAAATATGCTTTGGCTGTATCCCATACATTTTGTAATGTTGTATCTTCTTTTTTGTTTTCTTTGAATAAAAACACTATTTCTTTTTTTGCTAGTTCTATAAATTATCTTTCTTTTAATATAGATTGATTTAAAGTCCATCTTAATTCTTTTGGTATTCTTCTCCATGTCATTTTTAAGGGATTGTGATCTGCCCATGTACCTGATTCAATCTCAATCTCCTGCATATTTGTCCTTAATTCAGATGTCATCCAAATCATGTCAACTCTGGACCAGGATTTTATGACTGTTTGACTAAAATGTATATGGTAATTTTCCTAAATTGATTTCCCTCCAGACATCTTGTACTCCAATTTCTTCTTTCATGTTAAAAAAAGTCTTAGGTAATCTTTTTCTTTTTCCTGTTTTGCTACTTTTGTAGTCTAATATCCCATCCACTATTGCATTGAAGACTCCTACTAAGCAAATATTTTGATACTCCATTTCTATTATTTTTATATGGAGATTTTGATAAAATTCTTCCTGTTTATTATTTGGTGCATATATTACTACCAACAATGTTTGTTTTTGATGTAAAAATATTTCTACCATCTCAATTCTTCTTTCTTCATCTGGATAAATCATTTTAGAGTCTATTGTCTCTTTAATATATATAGCTACACCTCTTTTTTTCTGCTGCACTGATGCATAATAAAGTTTCCCAATTTTGGGGTATTCCAAATGCTTATAATGTTGTCTTTTATGTGTGTCTCTTGCAAACAAATTATATCTATATTTAATTCCTGTAGTTTTCTAAAAAAAAAAAATTCTTTTTGACAGGGAATTCAGTCCATTTATATTCACTAAGAAAATTCTGTTTATTTTCTCCATTTCAATTATTTATTTTTAGGTCTTGTCAATCTCGTAGTCCTCTGTTCTCTGGCAATTCCGTCACTCTCTTGATCATGTTTCTCTTTCTATTCTATTGTTTGTATAGTTGCTTCCTCAGTTGCTTCTTCTGTTTCTGATCTTTTCTCTACTCTTGTTGATTCTTTATTTAAGAGTGCCTGATTTCTTTCATCAAAGTCTTGTGCTTTCCAAACTGAGTCCAGTTGCTATCTTGCATTATTCCAGTTGATTAAGATCCCTTCTGGCAATAACCATCTGAAATTTATACTTTTTGTAATTATCTTTGTAGTTAAGAAGTGATATTGTCTTCGGGTGTCTCTTATTCTTTGGGGATCTGCTTTAACACCACGATTTCTTTATTCTTATGTTGTAATGGCTCATCTCTAACTTTTCTCAGTGTTTCATCTCTTGTTTTCTTTATGAATCTTGTATGAACTTCTATGGGTAATTTGTATTTCCTTGCATTGCTTGAATTCATTCAAAATATTTTATCTATGTCCATTTGCATCTCTGCTCAGTCTTCTTGCAAATCCTCTGCCAGGATGTCAATAATCACAACTGCTATGTTTTCTTCTCTGTCTTCAGGAATATTTTGAAATCTTAAATAGTGTTCCGCTTTCTCCATTTCTAGAACTGCCACCACTCCTTCTAGGTTTTCATTTTTCATTTTCTTGTATTAGTACTTTCATCTTTTTGTCAACATCATCTGATTTATTTTCCATTTTCTAAATTCTTCGTTCATTTTTAACAATCATTTTTGGTGGGCTTCAAATTGTGTCTTTATTTAATTTAATTTATCAAATTATTTATCTTTGTAGGTTATTTACCCTCAAAATTAAGACTATTTTCCCCCATGTCCTGTAGCTTAGGCAGTCTATATTTAAGTCAATCTAAGTTCCATTTTTAGGATTTCTTTTATATTCCTTTAAAATCTTTCCCCTCCTGTAATTGCTCACCACTTTTAACTCACTTTTTCCTAGTCCTTCTGGGGTCTTTACTTTGTAGCTTCTTCCCAATCAGGGGATCGACATTTCTAAGTCTATAAGAAAAAGGGGTGAAAATTAGGCTCACCCAGTTTCAGCACACTGTTGACAATCAGCTGTTTGTCAGAGTGCCATGGCTCCTCGCTTTTTTTCTGGCTGACAATAACTTGGGCTGCCCATGCTTGCCAGGCAGCATTTCTACTGTCTTTTGGAGGGTTTCTTCAGTCTGTCTGGACTGACCACTGTCTGGTCCAGACTCCCAAAGCTTTCCTCCTTCTTTGTTGCCCCTCCAAGGTAACAATCGGACCCCTTGGGGGTCGCTGGACCAATCGAAATTGGGCTAAGAAGCCAGAGTCCCAGCTTCTTCCACCCATCTCGTCAAAGCATCAGACCGGAAGTCTCCGGAAAATCTATAATCTTCTTTCACTCTCTTTTCTATTTAGAACCATTGTGCTTCTTGAAATAAAATTCTTTCATTATAAAGATTATTGCTATTTGTAAAATTTCTTCAGAAAGAATAATCAGATAGTCTTAACGAGCCCCGCAGGCCCAACATTCAGCAGGGGGGTTACGGCAGGCTGGAATGCCCCACCCATGGGTCCTCTCCGCCCGTCCTGCGGCAAGGGAACCACAACCAGCAAACACGGACCTCGCCGTTCCCATGGGAGACGCACCGCCTGGACGTCCTGTGCCTCTCTGACCGGCCGTGCTGACGGCTCCCGACCTTCGCTCCTTCGCTCGATCCTTCGCTCCTTCGCTCCTTCGATCGACCTTCGCTCGATCTGAAGACCTACCTGTTTGAACAAGCCGGCCTGGCCTGATGGGTGATGGGTTGGAATTTTTTAATATAGTTTTAATCCATTTTAAATTTATTGTTGTTAGTTTGGGGCATCTGTTTAATCCTTTTTAATCTTTGTATTCTTGTATTTTATTAATTGCTCTGTTCACCACCCTGAGTCCTTCGGGAGAAGGGTGGTATACAAATATAAATATTATTATTATTATTATTGTGCCAGACCATCCTGTGGGCTCCTGGCTGACTGAGGAGGGCGCGCCTGCACAATGCCGCCGAGCAGGGCCCCGTCCGCTGCTGGCCTGTCCCGTGGACTCCTCATTGGCAGAGGAGGGCGCGCCTGCTCGGATCCCTCGCGTGGGACCTCGCCCGGCACTGGGGGCTGTGTCAATGAAGCCGGCGCTGGGCCTTGTGCCGGCATGGGGATGCCTTGCCGGCAGGCCTGCCAAGAATCAGCTGCTAGACCCTGTTTCTCATAAAGTGTGGCTGGAGCCCGGACTTATAAAACAAGCCTGCTGGACCGGGACTGCAGTGGTGCCAGGGACCGTGGGGGGTGGTGACGGTTCTGGGGCCTGGGGCCATGAAGGGAACATCCTTGGGTGGGAGATGGTTGTTGTAAATGGTTGTGGTAGGGTGTGGGGCTGCGGGATTAGGGCTGGGTGGGTACGTACCTGTCAGGAAGAGCGCGGTGGGTTCGAGGGAGAGGCAGGGATCAAAGGGAGCTGACAGGGGAGGGTGGAGTGTAAATAGGGGGGAGGCGGATATTGGTTTGTTTAGGTGGGGTTGTGGATGTGTGCTTCGGCCGGCTATTTAGCAGCCAAACTGCCAACCTTCTGATCGACAAGCTCAGCATTCTAACCCACTGAGCCATCGCATCCCTTTTTCTACACACATAGGTTGCACTAATAATTCATGGCCTATTCCAGCCTGTACCTGAAGTTGTTCTGGTTGACTGGATTGTACTTTTCCATCTTCAGTTTCCTGATATGTAGCTATCTGATTTTGAAGTAGTCCACCAGAGATTTTCATATGTAGAGTCTTTCATTTATATTGTTTAAAGAATTTTCCCATAAACAAATAGTTTTATTTGCAGACTGCTATTAATCTATCATCTGCATTATTGTATTTATCCAATCCAAAGCATCCTGTAAGTCCAGATTCCTCCATTTCTCCAACTTCATTTGTTATATTATGTCCTCTCTTGATATTTCATATATAATGATAAGACTTATATTTGGGGTGCTTCACTTCCAAATTTTCCCTTGTTTCTATTTCATACATTCCATGACATGATAGTATTTGATCCTGTAGAATTGGAAACTCCCCTTTCAGCACTGGGACCATCTGTGAGTAAAATTCTTGCAATGTTGGTCTGGCTTTGCTATCATAAGGTTGCATCTGTTCTCCAATAACTAAACTTGCCCTTGAAACATTGTCTGGGCATTTACTTTAAAAGGGACATGGAGAATGTGGAACATATTCAGAGGACAGTCACCAGAATAGTGGTGGCATAGAAAAAATGCCCTATATGGAACAAAGAATAGATAGCTTTCAGGTAAAGCTAAGGGGAAAATAAAGTAGCAGTTTATGAATATCTAAAAGGCTGTCATGTACAAGCAAAATTATTACCTGTTAAAATTGAGAGATCACAAGAGCCAATAGCAGAGATTTAGCTTGAACTTTAGGAAGAATTTCTGATGGTGCTGTGTCTGCCAGTTACACACAAAACATGCTACACATTCCACATATTCTTTGTAGCTGCAAATCTTCACCTCAAGTGATGTGAAAGCAAATTATAAATTATAATTTTTGCTTTAAGCATACAAAAAAGCATAGGTGCAAGATCTTACTTTTACAACAACCAACAGAAGCCAGAGAGATAGATAAAGAATAAATTCAGGGAGGATTCAAATCCAGACAGTTCCCAGTCTGCTGTTCAAACAGGTGATTCAAACTGGGAATGAAGACAATTTCAGGAAAGGGGATAGAATTTCCACAAAGAGTTAGTCAGGCAGATATCTGCCCCCCTTTTTTAAAAAAAGCTCTTACTTTAGCTTGACAAATTTTCTGGCTTTGTTCTTTCAACCAGACAGCTTGGTTATCATTGTTCTATGTTTCATAATAGATGATGCACTGCAGGGCTCAAAATCTTGCCCAACTAAAGTTCTGGGCCAGCTTTTCTATCTATCTATCTATCTATCTATCTATCTATCTATCTATCTATCTATCTATCTATCTAT
>JAKJMR010018093.1:146509-179142 GCA_024449315.1 Daboia siamensis | reverse complement strand
AGAGAGAGAGAGAGAGAGAGAGAGAGAGAGAGAGAGAGAGAGAGAGAAATGTAGGGTCGACAAAGTTAATATTATATTGTGGTCTTTTCATTTTTTCATTTTTCATCTTCTTTAAAAGGACTATAAGACTAAACATTGTTTTCCTTGTGCCAATGAAACGTTACCCTTCCTGTGCTATTTCTACCACTATAATTGGCAGATAGTTCTGCTTCCAATGACCACCAGGCACTTTTGGATCAAACTTTAGGGTCAGATCTGTCTGATAGGTTCAGACTCCTCCTGCTTCAGATTTTCTGCTCCACAAACAAAATTGCTTCTGTCAGCCTGCCTCTCTTTCCCTGCCCATCTCCCTGCCAGACTACCCTTGGCTCCATCAGCCTACCTCTCTTTCTGTCTGTGCTCAATCTATAGGGACATACTTCCTAGTTTGTTGATTACAACAATCCAATGAATATAAGGTTCTCTGCCAGCCTTCTTACTTTGCCTGCTTCTCCTGAAACAGCTTCTGGATTTGGACTGATGCTTTATCTCACTGTGGCAGCCTACATCTTCCAGCCAGCTGTACCTGTTTGCTTGTGATAGTCCATATGACCATTTGTGAGCCCTTCTTTAGATAGGTAGATACAACCTACCAGCCAATCTGGCACCAGTCTACAATGAAGTCCTCTCAGAAGAACCAATTGCTAACCAATAGAACACAGCAAATCTAATCTCAGGAAGATTAGGTCGAATTGAGCATCCAGAAAGCAATGATCAGGAGATCTTTCTCAGGAGTAGCTGAACTTGCTAAGTACGGTAACAATGCCAACCCATCTGGCAACCTCATCCCCCCAAATCCCTGTAATCAAAGGATATTAATCACCACAAAAAGATAAATCAATTATCTATTGCCAATATCATAACACAAATGTAGGTGGAAAAATAATTTACTGGGAATTGGAATGGGATATTTAAAAAAAAAGTCTAGGAATCTTTCTGCATTGATTCAGCACAGCTTCTCTATATGATTTTGCTGGACAAAAGGGCTGTTGTTCTTTCCCTGTTTTCTTAAGAATGTTACAGGTGTCATACATACTTACATACATACTACATGAATGATTTTTTTTGTTGTTGTTGAAACTTTGCATAGCTAGGCCTCTAAAGGTCTGCCATCCCTATTATTTATATCTCATTTTGTAAATAACAATAAAGAGGCTGCAGCTCATAATAGAATCTCAAAGCATCTTCTTTTGTTTTCAAATTGAATGGTGGGATCAAACTGAATTATGGCTTCTTCAGCATCTGAAACTCTAGTTCAAGTAGCACCAGGATAGTATCACTGTGTGTTATCCAAGTGTATTGTAATAAAGTTGGGAAAGTGAATAAAGCTATGATAAGCTGGTACTGTTTGCCAGGAGAAGGAAGGAATTAGACTGAATGTGAGAAATCTGTGTATCTGAGATTTATAATTAGCAGGATATAAAGGTAAATAGGGAGAGAATAAGTAATTAGATCAGCAGATGAGATGATAGGTTTCTTACTAAATAAAATGGAGTCTCCAAGGAAATTGGAATTACCCTTTTAAGGAAACTGTCAATCTGGGTGTGGGAGATGTTACACTCACATTCCAATCCATTAAGCTCAATAGTTATATTTATGCAGAGTTATATAAATCTGGGTATAGATCAGATTATACTTTTAAAACAAATAGTAAAATAGATCTGTCATTGGTTCTCAGTGTAATAAAGTAAAGATGTGCTGCTCATTTTTAACTAGAAGCATCAATCAATAGTTTTGAGTGAATTTATTGGGGTTAGGCAGACTAAGACCGACTTGCTGGCTGGGAGCACAGCAGGCTTGGTTGAAACATTTTAGATAGGAAAGATGGGAAGAAAATAACTGCTGGGATCCTACAGTTGAGTATGTCTTTCCTTGGGAACAGTAGATTGAACTAAGGATCAAATACTAAGGGAAAAAAAGGAGACTACCCAAAAAGGATTATCTATGCTAAATAATATTGATGTTAATATAAGTGTGGGTATATGGTAGATTTAGGCATATCATATGGGAATGCTTAAATCAAGATGACCATTAGATGCAGATCTTTGCAATCCAGACATTAATTAGGGGTGGATTATGACCATCTGATAAATTTTAAGGTGACTGTAGTAATTAGTAAACATATCATTTCTTCTGAATAGTAAGAACTGTTATTAGCTTTTTTCACCTCCTGAATTAAGTTTCTGAGAGAAAAAAATACTTGGGAAGAAATGAAGAGGTGATCTTTGTTTTAAAGCCTTAGTGACCTTGGCTCTATTGAGATAACCTACTTATGGGATGACTATGTTCTAAAAGCAACCTGTTCCTTAATACTTAGTAAGTATTAAGCTGGTTGTGGTTCTCCTGGATCAATCAGAATGTTGGTGTCAACTGTACAATGAGCATGGCTGCATGACAGTTGGGCTAGATGACTTACAAAATTCCTTCACTTTTATGATTTGAATATTTTCAGTAAATAGGCTTGGGGATAATTTTCCACTGTAATACAGTATTAGTGCCACTCACCTACCCCTTTCTCTCTTTTTTATGCATTGTCTTATTATATGCGAACTGGGTTTTTCTGAACATTGAGCTTAGATTTTGAGTGTGAAGAGCATGAACAACTGACTGTTACTATAGCTACTAAAGTGATTTATGAGATGACTACAAATGCCTAATAATAATACTTTTTGAAGGTGTCATTTTAGCTATCAGTGAACACGCAGTTTTGTAATATTTCAAAAAGCTTTTCATCAAAGTGGGCTTGTCCTTCTGCAGCAAATATTCTGAGTGCAGTTGCTCATTTTGCTATTCTAATTGCTTTTTGTCTCATAGATCTCAGCCATCTCTCTAAGTACAGACCTGAATCTTATATTACAGTTTTCCTAACCTTGTGACTGCATTTTGTCCTAGGTATATGGAAATTTGGGAGAAAATGTGTGAGCTTAACTAAATCTGTATTTAAATGAAATGTAACATTTTATGTAGAGTGGAAGAATCAATATGGAAATCTTTAGTGCTAAGAAAAAAAAGCCAATTTTGCTATAAAGAAACTTAGTGAAATTTCCTCTGAACAATTTTTTTTTATCTTTAGCTACATCGTGACATGTATATTAATGGAAAATGCTTCTAATTAGTACAGCATGGTTAAAAATAGAGAGAATTAGGGGAAATTTTAACTTTAATTTCAGTTCTAGGCTTCTCCTGAGATTTAAACCACCTATTGCTGCTGTGCCTTTAAAGAGCAGCTTTGTCTGAATTATCAAATGAGGTATATTGGTGACTGAATCAGCTCCAGTAAGATTCAAATCATCCCATTCTGGGACCTCAGATTTGATTTCATGATTCAGTCAGAGTAGCTGATCCACTTCAGAGAAGAGATGTGATTCAAAACTGTGATCAAATCAGTCACAAATCAAATTTTTGAACTGAATCTGTTGAAAGTTACACTAACAAACTAATGGATAGGCTGGATTCTCTTTATACTTTCAAGTGACATTTTAAGCAGCTCTTTAGTCAAGAGTCTTACAAAGAACGTCACCTCAGAATATTATTGGATAAGAAATGGAGAGATCCTGGCTGTATTCCATCCAGTTACAATGAAGCTCTGGTGTGGCTATAGCGTCCCTTTTTTCTCAGTCCACTCTACAGAGTTATTTTGGAAACAGATAATGGCTGGAATGCTGCAAAGACTACTTTGTGATCTTGAACAAAAGAAGGGATAGAAATCCAGTCAGTCAGTCAGTCAGTCAGTCAGTCAGTCAGTCAGTCAGTCAGTCAGTCAATCAATATACCAGTGGTAAATGATGGAAGAAGCCATAACCAGAAGTAATAGGGACATTCCTTTTCTCTTACACTTTCTTTCTGTTAGCCTGTTTCTTACACTCCTTCGGCTTTGCTTTCTTTCTTTCAACCTGAATGATTTGTCTAACAAATTGCCGAATAGGAAAGCACATTCATGCCACATCCAAAGCAGATTGCTTCTAGATGGTTTTAAAATTAGTTGAGGAGAGCATGATATTGCTCTTGATATCATATAGCCACAACAAAAGGGGCAAGGAAGAAGGATCCAAATTAAAAAAAAAAAACTAATAAACAACAGAGTATTTATATAATGGGTGAGCGCACCAAGCAGTCATCACCAGAAAAAATGTGACAGCCATTTTATTAATGTCTCCATTAGGCCTTTGGAAGAAGCTAATGTTAATGAAATTTGCAGCAGTTATTAAATTGGGAGACATTATGAATACCAGGAAGGAAGAAAAAGAGTAATAAAAATACAGAAGGCCTGAAGCTACAATCCTGTATCCATTTTTTCTAGGCTAGAACTATATTGGTTTCAATAGGATTTTTTAATCAAACATGCTGATGCTCCCATTGTTAAGTGTAGAACAGCCTCAATTCCCATGGATTTGAAAGGTTTATACTTTGTATAATTAAATCTGGATTATTAAAGCTTTTTTATTTACATTATTTGAGGCAAAAAAGGAAGATCTTTTCTAGACTCTCAGTGGGGTGGAAATTGTAGATGAACAAAGGATATCCATGAATGATGTGTTTGTTGATTATGAGATTTCCAGTTTGAAAGCAAAATGAAACTGGGTATTTCAGCCAGTATGTAATGCAGACATGTGAAACACAAGGCCCGGGGGCCAGATCCGGCCCGCGAAGTGGTTTCATGTGGCCCGCGAAGCCATCCTGGAAACAGTGAGGGAATGGCCCGCATTGCCTTGGCCCTGGCCCAGAGACCCTCCTTCTGCCAGAGACCCTCAGATCTGTCCCACTCCTGCCCAGGCCCCCATAGGCACCCTTGATGCGAACGATGTAGAGCTGGCCATGCACACCCAGTAGGCCACGCCCACTCTGGCCATACCCACCCAGCCCCTTGAGGGCAACCGCAATGCTAATGCAGCCCTCAATGAAATTGAGTTTGACATCCCTGATGTAATGGCTTATTACATATTAAAATACTTATGTAAATATTTAATTATTATGTACATATCCCTGCCTTTCCTCTATGAACTCAGTGTTGTAGGTATATATGCTTTCTCACTCAATTTGTCCCCATCTTTCTATGTGCCTAGCATTGTTGGCTAGAGTGAGAGAGGGATTATCCAAAATCACCAAGTGACTTTCAGGGGTTGAAAGGAGACCCAAACCTAGATATCTGCCAATCCAACATGTTAACTGCATCAAATCTGCTAATACCGTATTTTCCGGCATATAAGATGACTGGGCGTATAAGACGACCCCCTACATTTCCTGTTAAATTATAGGGTTTGGGCTATACTCGCCGTATAAGACTACCCCTCTTCCAACGCACACCAAATAAAAATTAAAAAACATCAGATTTGATTTTAATATGGTAATTTTAATTCAAATGCTTATGACATGCAGGTACTTAGTAGGAAAACTGTCACTTATAAACATAAGGCTGTTTGTCATCAAACATGTAAATATAAAACAGTGCAAGTGGATTAAACTTTTCCTAATTCACGAGTCTAAAGCTTTCCCTGTGCAGACCAAATGGGAGATCCGCTCCAGGTTTTCCAGCCAGCCCGCCCAGTTCCTGAGTCAAATGTGTCCTTAGAGCTAAGCAGCTGCTCTGACTGCTGCATTCCCCACCTGCCTTTCAAGTTTGGATAGACTCCAGCTGCTCTTCAACTTTAGAAGGAAAGATTAAAGCAGACCTCAGCTTCTTCTCCAATTGGTCTGCTTTCCCTGCGCAAACCAAATTGGAGATCCGCTCCAGGTTTTCCAGCCAGCCCTGTCCCTAAAGTTTCAGCACCCGGCATATAAGACGACCCCTGACTTCTGAGAAGATTTTCATGGGTTAAAAAGTCATCTTATACGCCAGAAAATACAATATAAGAACATTTTTATTTCTTCTGTATTTTTATACTCAGTTTCTTCCCTCACTTTTCTAAAATGAGCATTTTGAAGTTAAAATATTGTAATCTGTCTTTATAGTTGTGATTTAAAAAAAAGGCTACACAAATGAACATATGAAGCATCAAGAGCAATAACAAAACCAAGAATTTATAAGATCTGCCAGAGAGTTTGTTGACAGTTTCACCATATGTAGCTGTTAGTGTAATTCTCCTACAGTATTCTGTTTTCAGTTTCTTCAGATTAAAATAACTGATTCTGATATTCTTAATATCTCCAGATGACTGACCTCTCATCCCATCAGTTTTCTGATAGTCTGTTCTGGAATTAGACCTACACATTCACATTTTAATTCCTTAATAAAAGAAAATAATTAAATGAGACCATAGAAAAATGTGGGGAAATTAGTCTCTTTTTTAAAAAAAATGTGTATCATTTTTCATTTCAACCAGCAAAAACAGGTAATGCTTCAGAAATAAAAGAGGTGGAAAGAAAGTCTGATTGCAAAGGAAAATGAAAAATGGAAAGAGATTTTGAAATAAGAATTGCAAAGAGACAGGGTGATACAACAATTGAAGAGACAGCCAAGGAGTGAACAATTGCTTGCAGGAAAAGAATAGAAGAGCCAATATGTGAAACTGAAAAAAAGCCAAAGCTTTACAATTCCATTAAACCACTGACATGACTGTCTCTGCATAACTGTATGAAGATATAAAAGCTATGAATGGATGGATGATGACATCTTCCTCTGACTCCCAGCCCATTGCAAATGCACTACCAGACATATTTTTCAGCTAGATGCAAATCTGCTATTTTCTGGCACAAGCTGCTTTAACCCCTTCAGAATAGATTTTCAGTGCTTTGTTCCATTCTAATAGCAGCTCCAACTCTGATTGGCTGCAGTGCCTGCCACACTCTCATAGGAATGAGCAACACATTATTCCTTAATATATTAATTAAATCTTCTTATACATTGTGTATTCTGTGATAAGAATAACTGTTAGTCATCTAATATGCCAAATGCTGAATTTACAAATCCTGTGCAGACTAGAAACTCTGTGTGTGATTTTCAATTCTTTTAATTGATTTATCTTTTGTCACTTGAGAAATTTAGCCATATTAGGGGGCGGGGGGGGGGGGAACTGGCTATGCCTCCTTAAAATCTAAAACAGAAATTGTCCTTGTAATGTATTGGGCTTGTTTTGTTAAGGGAACACCACGTGGGTAATTGCTGGGAGGTTGCTTGAGCAGGGAAGCTGGCTAACGGCTCCCAGCTCCTCAGACAACCTGTCTCCAGTGTCACTATTGGTTGCTTCTAGGGCGGCAATAGGTTGCTTTAAACCTATTTGTCACCACCTAGAGGCCAGGGTATAAATTGCTGCATTCGCAGCCCTGTTTCTCAGTTCAGATCCTGCAAGCAATAAACAGTGATCTTTGGTGAATTCACTCACCTTGTCTTCTTCATTGAGCAATGGACCCAGTACATAACAGTCCTATCACAAACTGCTGGATATTCCAAAGTGTAGAAGAACTCAGGAAGACTGAGAAAGCAAAGGGACTATTTTTGAAACATCACTAATAAACAGTAAATTAATGTTTATAAGAGAAAAGCATATTAGCCCTTCTGTTTTGCATTCTAAAGAAAAGGTTTGAACAACTTCCAGAAATCCCACCTTAATTAAGTCACTCCCAAAGGAGGATTTATTTTCCAAGATTCTGCATCCTAGCCCCTTATTTCTTGATATTAAGCCCTAAGACAAAAGAATAGGCTTATTCATCATTCAGAATATCAGCCAGGGTTGAGAGCACTAGTTCAGATAGAGGATTTTAGACTCTAGATCCAATCGTTTCTTCAGATGGCAACAGCATCTGAATCACTGGTTGCAAATCCCACAAGAAGTTCTTGTCAGTCCATATTTTGCTTTTTACTGAATAGGGTAAGGCTGCATAGAAGCAGTGGAAGACAGAAAAGAAGATAATATCAAGAATTGGCTTCTAGACTTCCGGTTTGCCATCGTGGCACTGGCCGATGCATGAAGGCAAGCTCCGTCTTCAGCGTCTGGTTTTATACCGCTGGGGGACCCTGGAAAGGGTCAAAAGTCATCCTGTAGAGGTGGCAAGTAAGGAGAGGACCCCCGCTTGATCCAGGGCAGCTCTTCAAACCAGCAGGGAAAAGACCAGATATAGCTCATCATTAAGCTGCTAACAGCCAAAGGCCAAACTACAACCAAGCACCTTTAAAGCAACATGGATGAAACTGGGTGAGATCTGATCTTCTCTTTAAGACTTTAAATATTTTTCCTGCAAAATCTGCCTGAAGAATTTCTCCCCATGTGAGGAGAGAGGGAAGGGAATTCTTACCCCACCCTCTAAGAACAGCGATGATTGACTACCTAAGGCCATGGTGGCAAATCTATTGCATGCGTGCCACAGGTGGCACACAGAGCCCTCTCTGTGGGCATGTGCACCATCGCCCCAGTCCTAGGCCTTCAGCTGGGTTTTATAAAATCTTTTCGCTTTAGGCCTCTGCCACCGTGTGCAAAAAAAAAAAAAGGTTCAAGCAATCAATTTCAACTTCTCGCGGGGAAAAAAAAGATCTCAAAGTTGGAATTGATTGATTGAACTTTTTAGTCCCACCCAGTCTGCTGTTACCACTGCAGCCATGCCCATCCAATGGGTCATGCTCACCCAGCACCCGACGATACATAAGTGGGTTTTGGGTTGCAGTTTGGGCACTCAGTCTCTAAAAGGTTCGCCATCACTGACCTAGGGGAAAAGAGCAATTATAAGAACAATTTTAATTTAATTGGATGTATATACCTTTGAAATTTGGAAACTAAAAGTTTTCCTATTCTTTCTGGAGATATTGGCTTTTATTGAAAAAGAAAAGAAACAAACCTTGAAAAACTATTATTAAAACTCGGGACTTAAAAAGTTTTAAATGGCATTGGTGACATCTTGTGGCAAAATATGTTATTACAATTTGTTATTGACTAAAAGAGACTTGGCTGGAAGCCCAGATATTAGAAAAAAACCCTCTTAACCTTGACATACCACCTGTGAGAAACACAGCTGTAAAGAAGGAACTGCAAGTCGGTTTATCTGGCATGTTTGAACTATGAAGATAAACTTTGACTTTCAGAATTATATGTGGGAAACTGTTTTCCTATTTCTTTACATGAGAAGTCTTTGTTACTACACAAGATGATGGAATACTTTGGACTATAAATTCTTATCTGCCAAACAATTTTCACTATAAGACTATTCACATGTGAAATAGATGTCACACATCTAGCTACAAAAACTATTTTTAACATTTGATTTTAAAATCCCTAATTTAATACATTATCAAGAGAATATGGATGAAGATCAAGAAAAATCCTTTCTATGTTGAAATCAATACATGAAACTACTCTTTCAGCATGTAACAAAATGAGAGGCAATATAAAGGAACAAGATGCCAGCTTAAATATACAGACCCAGATTTTGATTACAAGCAAAGATCCAACAATGCAGAAAGTAACAGGAGAAATGGAACAACTAAATATTAAGACAGAGGACCCAACTGACCAACAGATCTAGCCAATGGGGAAATTAGAAAAGAGAGTGACAACACTGAAAATGGAAAAGATTTTTTTCATAAATCAGAAGAAACTTGAGGAAAAGGAAGAATAACAGACTGATTGGAAGATAAACTTATTAGGACAACTGTGGGAAATTGGAATAATGGGAAGGCGATCAAAGAAATATAATGGGGCTAGTTCTGTCAAAAATAATAGAGGGAGAACTGTTTGATTAATTAAAAGTATTGACATAGATGATTAGTTGGCAAAGGAAAAAAGCCAGAGTAAGGCTGAAAGAAATTAGGATTTTGATTTATTAGGGGGGATTTTATATTAATGATTAGAAGATTGAAGATGGCTGAATATAGATATTTTTTTAGAAATTAAAGAAATATTACAACTGAATAGGTAAGATGTGTAATAAGATGAATAGATTTTTGGTTTAATATGGTGGGGGGGAGAGAATTTTTAAAATAGAATAAGATTATATGCAAATAGTTAAGATGTATATTTAGAATATTTTGTTGTTTTGTTATAAAAAGGGGGAAATGTAGACACTGAGATAAGGGAAACTCTAGTTACCTAAAGCTTAAAAACTATAATGTTCCAAATGTTAAGTTGAATATTGAGGGAAAATTACAGCCTGAGGAAAAAGCTACAACAGGAGAGTGATGTATATAAGATTGGATGTAAACACAATTAAGGTATCTATAAGTTCAAAATTACTAATAAAGATGGTTTTACTTAGTTGATAACAATAAGAATTATATTAATTTAATATGAGATAGCAGATAATAACAGATAAAGAGAGGAGATATCTGATGTTGTAACTTGAGATTTTTGCTAAAGATTTATGTATGTTATGGAATCATTGATTACCCAGCCACCATGTTGCTTTTTAAATGTTTAATTGTAAAATTAGAAAATCAATGAAATATTATTTTAAAAAAGAAGAATTGGCTTCTACAAGAAGACTCTAGTAACACAATTTTGGAAGTCTGCCTAGGTTTGCCTTCTTACCTTCCTTCTTATACCCGAGGAAGTCTCAGAGGAGTCAGTCTGAATCTCCTGCCTCTTGAGTTTCACTTGTACTTCCTCTGCACCTGCTGTTTTTCTAATGGCTTCAGGCTGCTTTCTCCAAGGTCATCTCCATGGCTCCCTATGTAAGGGAAGCCATGAGCCATATTACTCAAAGAAATAAGAGAGTTATATTACTTTTCAAAACACCTTCAAAGAAGATGCTTTGTTTGAAGAGCAGCACTCTTATGCGCAAAGCTTTGCATAATCTAATCCTTGAATTATACCAATGCAAAGGGAAAGTTTTGTTTTGGGTTATTTGTTGAGAATCTCACTAAAATAGCAACATTTTTCTGAATATTAGGGGTGGGTGGGGGAGAACAAGTAAGAACAGCTATCATTTTATTGGTTTCAATCACATTAATTTTGTCCAGATTTATCTTCATATTTGAGCATTCAGGGGCTAAAGTTGTTCCATCAAAAATAGAAAATACTAACTTTTTGCTTCTTGGAATCTGCTCCTGGATTTTAGGCTTGAGATGGAAAAAAAATGTATGTGTCCCCCTCCCCCCATATATATATATACAGTGAAGCCTATTTTTACAGAATCTTAATGCAGCATGTTCCACATACAACTGACCAATAAATTAACATGCAATAATGTAGATTTGGCATAAACTTTGCATCATATAAGTAACTACATAACTTGCATAAACAATGTCACTAAAATAATGTAAATTGTTGTAATGATGTACTCTTCAATTTAATGGGCAATTGAAAATAATAATTTACATCATGTTACAATAATTTGTTAAATTATTAAATTGAGCTTTCATTGTAATCTGAATAATACAATACAAGGTGGTTTTGTAGTTATGCTAGAATTTTCAATCCAGCTCCAAGAGAGAATTGCCTTCTCTCTTATTCCCATCACTGGAAACACTACTTGTATTAAATAAAAGCCCAATAGAACAAACTTGTTCTAAATTTGCTTGATAGGGAGGATTCAGGTCAAGTAAGTTAGCTGACTCATAGAGATGCTTTTGAAATGTATAGATCAGCTGTCTAACAAGACTCACTTTAACTTTCTCCTGTTAGCACTTTGTTCTTACCTCCTACTGAGAAATGGGAGACTTAGCTGAGAATGGCTCTTGTTTTATCCTACTCCTGCTGAATATTTACTCTTTAAATCATCTGATTCAGCCATTTTGTATTTAATTAGAATAATCATTGGTGTTTCTATAAGGATAAGAATATCACTTAGAAAACAAAAGGAAATTGCATTATTTATCTGAAAGAGAGAAAGGGAAGCACTGAAAGTGAGTTCTTCATTTAGAATAATGCAGATGTTCAAGCTTTGGATCCAGATGATAGCCTTGGTTCATAAGATTCATTTATTTCTCTGGCCAATTTCAAGCTACCTGTGAGTTGGTCTCAAGTTGGTGAAATTCATCCCAAAATATAAAAACACAACTTTGTACAGCTTTGTTTCGGTAAACCATTTTGTATCCTACATACTGGAGCTAATACTGGTTGATCCAAATGGAGGTAAGTTTTGATAGCACTGTTAATTTATGACCACTCCCCTTAAAAGCATATATTTCCTTTTTTAAATATGTGGACATTTGTTTTAGTGCTCATTGCAGTATTTATGCATTTTACTTACTAAGCTATTCTGCAACACTGTCCAATTTATTTATTACATAATGTCATGCCTGGAGTTGGCAGGAGACATATACAACCCTGCAGACTGTACTAGATTTTTTTTTTACTTCAAAGCATGGAAGCAGTGGTTTATACTTCATAAACTTACATTTTCCATGACATTTTTGTTCAAGTGTAAAGGAAGTGTTTTAAGATAGGTTTGCTTTGCTTCAAGTAAAGAGAAACAATGACAGATCATCCCAAAAATAACTAAATAAATCCCACCTTCCTAGAGTGCCCCAATGCTAGTTTTGGTGAGCAAAGTTGATTCATATTCTGAAAAAAATTATTCTACCCAAGGAGATGGTCTGTTCTGAAGTTCTGATTAATTACTCTGTGGGGATGCCTCAGTTCCAGGCAATGAAGAGGTGATACTCTGCAACAGTTCCTTGGAGATCTGTTGGCAATTCTTGAAAGGAACAGAACACCACCAATCCCTGGTGATAACCTTGCTAGGGTATAAAAAAATAGGCTGAGATGACTGTGTTCAGCATAACCAATATCTTCCTTTGAATCATTCCTTTTCACAACTTTTTGTGAGACATGAAAGGCACCATTCTTACATTGTATTGAGTTAGAATTATAGGTAAATCACCAGTGGAGGCATGGCCAGGTATTTTTGACAGTGAGGCTTTCCCACTAATATGTCTTTCTCAGGCTTTTATGGCAGTGAACGGAAGAGCAAATAGGGCCCATTTTACTCAGCAATGACGGTCCAGCCCAGAATGATCTCAGCTTCTACTATACACAGCATGTCTGCTTAGATAATCAGCCAGCATGGAAGTACATGAATTTATCAAACAAAACATATCAACAATAATCCAAACATATTAGTCAAAAGTACAAGGACACCTGCAGCAAAATGAGATTTTTCTGAAAATGACAAAAGAGTGTGACTATCACAATGCAAACTCTGACCCTAACATACTTGTGTGCGACATTGTAAGACAAATACAAAAGAAGCAGTTTTTGTATCATAATGTTGCAATGTATACTTCATTCTGTCTTCATCCCCCTGGACGCCCAATGAAAGTGAACAAATATTATCAAAAGATAAATACAGGATAAGAAGTGAAGTACTGTGGACTCATATACCAGATATCTTATAAAAGACCGTACAGGAAAAAGGAAGCTCTTGGATTTGGGGATGAATTGTATACTGCAGTCTGAGGAGTTATAACTATGGAAAGCTAAGGAAGTGGAATTGGGCTTTTTCTTTCCTTAAATTCTTCTTTTATAGCCTATGTATATTGAATTAAATGATTTATGATAGGAATTTCCATTGTAGCTTTACTTATGGAATAGAGAAATAGATCCCAGTAAAAATGAGTCCTGATACATACCGTATCAGTTCTGGTGCAGCAAAGGAATTGGGCTAACAGTTACCTCTATCTCACTTTCTACACTATGTCCTCTCAAAGGAAAATTGTTTCTACATACCCACGAAAAGGGATAGGAGGGTTATGCACAGATCAATTTTCTATATTTCCATATGTTAATTTATAATAGTGCTGCCAACTGAGAAAAAAATATAAATAGAAATGCAATAATCTCACAATGGTGTAAAAACAATGTCTAGGAGACCTGTGTAGCTGCTATTCCAACAATAAATGGTCAAGGCCTACTCTCTTCCCTTGTAGTTCTTCATCACAGAGAAGAGCAACAAAGGTGATTAGGGGACTGAAGGCTAAAACATATAAGGAACGGCTGCTGGAATTGGGTATGTCTAGTTTAATGAAGAGAAGGGCGAGAGGTGACATGATAGCAGTGTTCCAATATCTCAGAGGCTGCCACAAAGAAGAGGGAGTCAAGCTATTCTCCAAAGCACCTGAAGGCAGGACAAGAAGCAATGGATGGAAACTAATCAAGGAGAGAAGCAACCTAGAACTAAGGAGAAACTTCCTGACCGTTAGAACAATTAACCAGTGGAACAACCTGCCTCTAGAAGTGGTGAATGCTTCAACACTGGAAGTTTTTAAGAAGAGACTGGATGGCCATTTGTCTGAAATGGTATAGGGTTTCCTGCCTGAGCAGGGGGTTGGACTAGATGACCTTCAAGGTACCTTTCAACTTTTATTGTTGTTGTTGTTGTTGTTGTTAAACTAAACATGAACAGGCAGTCCTACAAACACAAGAATGCACTCTGAAAAAGAATAATGTCTTCTGATATGCTTTTAAATAGAGGACTATGCTGCGTAAAGGGAGATTTGTAATATTGAATTACCCCACAAAAGAGCTGGGGCTGTAATGTAAACTTTAAGTGGAAATGGTTCTTTAGGGTCTTCAAGCATTTGAAATGCTGAAAAGAAATTTGCAGTGGGTTCATATATTCATCCTAATGTGGAAAGCATAAGCATAAGGGAGAATAAATATGACTGACCTTTAATATGAGGAATACTGCTGGATTGTGGTATAAACCCTGATATAATGCTATAGATATTGACTCAAAAATAATACCCACTAAGTACAATAAAAAGTAAAATAAAAGGAAAGTCACCTTTAGGTCACGTTCGACCCTTGAAAACTCTGGACCATTTTCTTAGCATGACATGGAAGAGGGTTGCCATTGCTTTCTTTGACAATGTTTTCAATTTCCCAATCTAGCTTCTAGTCTTAAATTTCTCAGAATTCTCCCAAAGCTGACCCTACTTAGATCCCAATTACTTTATAGACAATTAAAGTTGGCTAGGTGCTGCCAACTGCTGAATTTAATTGGATGTTTATACCTCAAATTTTAAGAAATAAGATATGAATTAAATATGCCAAAAAGGACCCCTCTGGTGTGCTGGGAATTACAATTCTACTTGATCTAGATGTTGGTTCTGGAAGTAGAAGTCCTCATATCTTAAAGTTAGTGAGGTAGAGAAACACTGTACTACAGAATGCCCTAGATATTGAGAAAGGATAGCAAAATATTGATATTGAAGATCCTTTGGACTAGCATAAAAACTTGACAGGAAAGTCATTTTGCTATTATTAATGTAATTTGACAACAGTAATGATCAAGACTTTCAACTAGCATTACCAGAGGACTCCAGAACTGCAGTATCTTGACCTAGCCATGTATAGGAAGCTTTGATATATGTTGGCTATATAGATGGTAGTTAATCTGTAACCTTTATAACACTAGTAATTGACTTATTCATGAATATAGAAGTAATAAAATGAAATGTTTTTTTTAAAGAAAAGTTACCTTGTTATTTTCAGCAGAATATAAATGTGGTGTGTCAGACTATTGCAATTAAAATGGAACGTCAGCAAGGAAAGGAAATGATATTATGAGGCGGGAAAGGACATAATGATTTGGAGTTTCTCTTAGTAAGACTACAGAATTGCCTTCCTTTGCCAACAACTGTCTGTATTAAAATATCCATCAAAATTCTTAATCGTTCTTTTCAGGTTGAAAAGTGGTCTGTTCAGCTGAAAATATGTTATCAATGGCTTTAAAGGACTGTATTTTGGAAGAGCAGAAATTACAGTAATTCTCAGAGATGAATGGGACAGTCTAGCATGCATGCAGACATATTCATGCAAGTAATATTGAACTTTTCCTCTTCCACATTAAACATAGGCATGGGCCAAAATTTTGTAAAGTTATTTTCTTTCGTATCCCAAATATGCCCTACATATATGCGTGAAAGCTCCCAAATATATTGTAGAAAAACAAACCATTACTTTCTTTCAAATCTTGGTGAGGAATGGAATTATACAACAAAATTTATTTTTGGATTCTCTTACTAACATTTTTTTTTTTTGGGGGGGGGGGGGAATATAATATAAGTAGGCTGTTAAGCTCCTGGGCAAAGAAATGTTAGCTACGTCTTTGAAGGCTTATGCAAAATATTTATTTTTGTACACGGTGCTCTGCTGCCACCATTTTAGAGCTATAATCTTCATGTAAGCAGTTTATTCAGAGAGGTAGTATGCTGTGAAGAGGCATGATTGTATGCTACATCCTAAATTCTAATGTACTAAAACCACAGTCTTCTCCTCCCTCTTTTTCTCTCTCTCTTCATTACAGTTTTGGGAAATGAAATGTAATCAAATGCTTTATTTGCTCAGAGACAGGTCCCATTAATTTCAATGGCATTTTACTTTTTGGGGGGAGGGGTGAAAGGGAAAATCTTACTCAGATGTATTCCCAGACAGGTGCATAACACTACAGCATAAACCTGTGCATGTCTACAATCATAGAGTTCATAAGGCTTTTTCTTTGGAAATAGGATGAAGCCCTACAGTCTCAGCAATGACATTTTCTCTAAGTACAGTGTAATTTTTTAAATTTGTCATCCAATAAGCCTAGCTGATGCATTTTTGAGTGACAGCTGAAAAGAGATGCTAAAGAAATTGAACTTTCCTTGCTCCTGGCTCATTCTGTCCCTTTTTGTGTTCAACAGTTCCCTGTATTTTGATCTAAAATTTCACACTAGTTTTCTTCATATACTATTTGCTTGGCAGTCAATCTTGCTGCCTTTTCCATTAATCTGTTCTGTCTTCCATTCTTGGCTATCTAAGATGACAGGGGTCTTAAGGATTTCACAATGCAAACATCAATCTGTATTCCAAGAATTAGCCTGAAATCAATCCAAAGAGATGAAATCACCATTAGACAGATATTGATGTGGCTTATGGCTTATGAATTCACCAAATGTTGTGAACAAAAATATAGATTTTCATTGTCAAGTTATGCAAACTTGAAGATCATTACTAAGAAAGTGGCTCTGATGTTCTCTGAATCCGAAGAATCAGGAGGAGTAAAATGTTCACATCACAAAATAAGACAGGAGCTCTTGGTGATCTATGGAAATGAACATTTATCTAGTTTATTTTTTCACTTTTCTGTAAAAAGTCCCAAGTATGTATATGTCATGGTTCTGACAAATGAAACTCTTCAAAGAACTTTGAGGCATTGCTTACCTTAAAGAATCTTTATTCGAGTAGCATAGCATCGGCACATACATAGCAAAGCCAAAATCTGAATTCCCCTCCCCTGAGTACATAGTATCAAGCACAATTCCCTTCTCTAATTAACAGTCATAAATCACATTCTCCAATTAGTTTGAAATGCAGGCTTTCCCTCCTGTTCTCCAGCCTGCCATTTCTGATCATCTCTTATTTCAAAAAAACTTGGTTCTCACACTGTTACAATATTGTTATGTTCCTCCTCCCCCCTAGTATCATCTAATTCCAACTCTAATTCTAAGAGTAAAACATAAGAAGGAAAATGGCTGCATCTCCATATGTTGTCAAAGCAAGATGTTAGCAGCGTTGACAGTATATTTCCATCAATTCCCAGGTACCCATTCCTCCATCCTGTCAGAAGCACCTTTTAAGCACATTTAAAGGTGCTTAAAAGTATTAGCCAGTGGCATCACCATTGCCCAGGGGATGCCAAGATGGTGGGTCCTTTCACATCTCTGTTAAGGAGCAAATGATGGAAGCTCACCTACCATGCAGCAGCACTCACGTCTCAAACATGGGTTTGCTAAATTCAACCTGGCATCCTGGCATCCTAACCACACTCCAAGGTACCCACTGATTCCTTGACTTTTATTTCTTGACTCATCTGACTTTTTTTTAATTAAACAGCCAAAATTGAAGCCATAAAAAGTGGATGCCAATGATTTTTTTGAAAATTTCCTTAAATTTGGAGCAGAAAAATAGGGTGGACATTTTTCCTAATATTTCTTTAGTGAGAGGATTTTCCTTTTCTGGAACAATACCTCCTCTATTGTAGGAACTGATTAGAAGAAATTCTCTTGACAGTTAATTGAAGCATTTTAAACTAGAGAATATGTGAATCACTAGAGAGATCACTACATAAGGAAAGAAGTCTTTCATACACAACTTTTGGTTGCTTTTAAAAAGTGCAGATGCACCACACTCCACTTATGGTGGCACAGCGGCTCAGCAGTTAAGATGCTGGGCTTGTCAGCTGGAAAGTTGACAGCCCAGGTTCAAGACTCAAATGCCATGCAACGGGGTGAGCTTCCATTCTCGCCCCAGCTCCTGCCAATCCAGCAGTTCAAAATAATGCAAATGCAACTAGGTAAATAGATATCACTTTGGTAGGAAGGTAACAGTATTCTGCAACACTATGCTGACCTTATGCCTATGGAAACAACTTTGGACAGCACTGGCTCAACGGCCTTAAAATGGAGATGAGCACCACCCCCTAAAGTTGGCAAAAACTAGTGAAGTAAAATCCATAGGGACTCCTTTACCTTTTCATTGTAAAGCAAAGCACCAGCTTTAAATGAAATCTGTTTCCAACTGCACCGCCTAGAAAAACTAAGAGACCTCTTTGGACAAAATATTGTAGGAAGAAGAAGCTTCAATTTCCTCTGGAGCAAATATAAGTATGATTACAAAATTATCTCTTATTCTATACTTACAAAAAGTTCATTTTTTATATTATCCATTTTTCCTAATCATCAAGCCACAAGCTATAAGTGCATTTTTTTATTTTTCATACAGAAAGGCTATAAGGGTTTCTAGTCACCAAATAAAGATATTGTCATTCCACTGATGAAGAGAGTAAATATAGGCATCTCTGCAAGTTCCATCATCTTCACTAATGATTCTTTCATTATGGGTAACGTCAAACCTTTTCATTTTTTATACAAAAATATTTGGCTTCTTTACATGTCTGCCAAAGATAATAAAATACCCTTTTATATTTTTCACATTTCCAGCAAACTTTTGAAGCATATTTATATTTTTTAGAAAATTTCTCTGGTGACAAATACCAACAATTATTTTATAAAAAGCCTATTTAACATCAGAACATAATGTAAATTTCAATCCTATCAGTCACATATTTTGCCATGTTCCATTTGTATATTATAACCAAAGTTCAAACGTTCTTTCATATCTTCTTCTTATATTTGAACAAAGGTTTATACATTTTAGTGATAATATGTTCATAGTTAGTACATAATTCTGTTACATTCCTTGAAATTCAGAGCAGGTGGCAAATTGAATGAAGCTCTGAAATCCATTAATGCTGCACCTGATAAAGAAAGGCTGCCATTATTTCCCAGGTGAACCCTTTCTTTCCTTTCAACAGTACAATACAAGTCCTTGATGAGATAGAACAGTTCCCTATATAGCCCACCTGAACCTTCTGAGCTTTGCTGAAGGACAATATTGAGACAATGCAAAAGAGAGGCTTTCAAGCAATAATAAACTTAGCAATAGTTTGAAATCCATTCAGTCCCTAATCTCACACCCTCATAGACTTTTTTTTACTTCTTTCTTATATAGTTCAAGAAATTAGAAATTTGTCACTTAAGGCCATGTGAATTTTGATGAGACATTGTCTATTTATTGTCTTGTTCACCCTGTGCTTCATTGCTTTCACATCTGCTTCTTTGCTACATTTTTAAAATGCTAGTGATTACTTTCATGTTTCTTAGATTTCTGTTTGTGACCATCTTTAGAAGACAAAATGCTACCATCTTCAAGGTAGCATGGAATTTGCTCCCAAGGTAGATGACATTTTCACTACTTGGGACAGATAAAATATTTTTAGTTCACTTGGCTTTCCATGGAATATGATTGATGAATATTTCTTATCCCATTTGATGTAACAGTTTTAATTTCAGAACAAGCAGTTTTAAGCAGTGACATTTTTGGTTTCCTATCAGTTCAGTTAAAAGAAAGAAAAGAATTTCTGATGTACAGTATATTGTCTGTAAAGTAGTTTCCCCATCTTGGAAAAAAAAATACAATCCATTCTATGGTCAAAGTAGTGAAGTAATTCCACAGAATTTGGGGGCAGTGGGTGGGTGGGATTTTCAAGAAACAAACTGAACCTGCTCACCACCAGAAGGATGAGGCAGTTTGTGGTCCAACAAACATGGTGATATCATGGGGCTTAGAACATTAATTGGGCTGTCATGGGGATTAAGCACATATTATATAAGCATACTTAAAACAGGTTTGTCACCTTGTATGCTACTTATAGGGATGCAGTGGCTCAGTGGGTTAGGACGCTGAGCTTGTCGATCAGATGGTCAGCAGTTTGGCGGGTCGAATCCCAAGTGCCGTGTAACAGAGTGAGCGCCTGTTACTCGTCCTAGCTTCTGCCAACCTAGCAGTTCGAAAGCATGTAAAAAATAGTAGAAAAATAGGGACCACTACGGTGGGAAGGTAACAGCGTTCTGTGCGCCTTTGGCATCTAGGCACGCCGGCCACATGACCATGGAGACATCCTCGGACAAGCGCTGGCTCTTCGGCTTTGAAACGGAGATGAGCACCATCCCCTAGAGTTGGAAACGACTAACACGCATGTGTGGGGGAACCTTTACCTTTACCTTTATGCTACTTCTCACATTCAGCATGATAGAAATGTATTTTGAATTAGAGTGCTTTGGTTAATTTGCCTCTTTCATTGCCACATAATTATCACCATTTATATAAATATACATTAAAATCGAACTGAAATCAGAACATGGCTGATGGGTCATATTCTGAGGAAAGTGAAGATACCTCCCCATTACCTGTCATAGAAGAGGCCATTGCAGTATAGAATTGGAGAAATTCATATTTGTGTCACCTGAACTGTATTAGACATGATCACATTTTATGCTGTATTTATGCAATCAGGACAAATTTCCATTGAAGAGAATAGGGAGAGATCCTGGAACATTTCATCTGGCCTGTCCTTTCAAGCAACCCTAATGAATTTTTAAAGCAGTATATAAATAAGTCCAAACAGCTCTAATTCTTTGATTCCATGTTTCTTCTGTACTTTGAATATTGTAACTGACTTTATTGACAGAACTTTCTTCGCCTGTGGGATGGACAGGGATTCAAGGGCTAAGTGCAGAGCAGAAGTATGCAACACCTGTTTGAAACATTACAATTTGAAACACCTTGTTCTCTTACACCCCAATATGTAATAGTCAGAATGGGGTGATTCAGAAAGGAACTATAAATCTTTTTGCATATGTCTAGGGCAGAGTGTATGCTCTCAGCTCCATTCCATGCAAAAGGGTTTGTTGGTTTGTTTGTTTGAACAAAGTGTATGCATTTGATACCTTTTTCCTGTTTTCAGATGGATATCACAAGGTTAACATCTGATCATTTTTGTTCTAATGATGTGTTCTTCAAGCAGTGGCCACAGGGAAGGCAGAGGCATATACAGCGACCAAAGCAGTGTCACAATGTCACAATCATGTTCAAAAGGGAGGAAGCTGAAGCATAGGGACCTCCTACTACTTTCATCATTCATCATTCAGAAACTGAAAAAGCCTCAGGTAGACTTTTCTGCCATGGCCTCCTACTTCAGAATTTCTTGTCATATGTGATTCATCAGCTCCATTATTGCTTTTCTCTGAGACAGTGCTAAAACTGTTATTCAATTCCACATTACCCCTTCTTTTGTTGCTTCATCATAATTTCAATATTTAAAAAATGGCAGTTTTCTATGGGCTACTTTTCATTTCTTATATCACTGTGCATGGATGTGTGAACAAAACTAGACATATCTGCCTTGAAAAGACTAAATTTTCAATTGCCAGCAAACATGGGAGATCAGGCAGCTGCTAACTGCAAAATAAATCAGTCCCTTATCATTTTAGGGTTTCTTAAACAGATGAAGCCCCACTAGGATTTCACTTAAGAACTTTTTAAAATCCACCCCACATTTTCCTTTGCATACAGATATTTCAGCATTGTTCAGCCAAGCATCAGTGCAACCCTGACTTTTAAATATTCCATCTTCAACCAAACCTTAAGGAAATTGCAAACCAAATCTCAGAAGGAGGAAATATAGTTAACTTCAAAAGCCTACATATCCCATAATTTCTGGCTCAGTACTTATGGGTCCTCCACTTCTATCAGTGCTAACTTATGTACCCAGATAATACCCATGGGTATCATACTGCTCTGGTCCAGATGCCAGATGTTTCTGTTCTAGTCATGTAATAACTATCTATAGATGCTAGAGCAGGATAAAAGAGGATTTAATGGGGAGGTGGGGAATTAGAAGCCTCTGGCCACTATATAGCTAATATTTGCCAGGGTCACAATAATATTAAAGGAAGGGAGGTCACTATTACCTGGGACTCCCCGATACATTCACTGCAAAAAGGGAACTGGGATTCCCCAATACATTGCCTGCAAAAGAGACCTGAAAATTCAAAGATTCCAGAACTTATTACATCATTCTGAATTTATTAAGACAATAAGGAAATTATGAAATGCATTACTAGATTTAATCTTTATTAACTCTGAAAGTAAATGAAATAAAATTAAATTTAAGTTTTGGTCCTGGTTCCATCCTTTACATTTTGAATTAAAATAAGGCTCCTTCCATGATCTCAAAGATTAAGTCTTGTTGCATTTAGAATCCAAAGAGAAATTCAGATAAGCAGAAGGAAGCATTTTTACTCAGTAAATGTACTGGAGAAAGGAAGATATTCCTACTTTGTTTTGGTCTTGGGTTTTCCCATTTCTGTGTACCTTGTCCAGCAGGCAGTAAAATAGATAGCAACAAATAGCTATCAGCTGAAATTAATAAGCATTATTCTTAGGGATGTGTATATCAGATCTATTCTCCTTTGCACTTTCCGGAAGACGTTGCAGACCTTGTTTAGGCAAAGGTTATTTAGTCTGCTATGAATTTCTTCTGTTTGTAATGCTAAATTAAGCCTTAATTTGGCATTCTCTTCATCTCTGAAAGCTTCATGACATGCAAGTACAACAGGATCTTTTTAATGTCAGCATTCCAAATTATTTAAAAATTTCTCTATAAACTTTAATGTTCTGACCTAGTGTCTCTGCAGTAGTCTGGTTGAACTTTTTTCATGTTAAGCATATTAACCCTACTCTCAACAAAATAATGTGCACTGAATGAGATGTTAAAGACCAACACCAACTGATAAATTTTACCAGAATTAGAAAAACAAAAACAGTATAAAGACTGTAACAATGAAAAAGAGGAAAAAGACTAACATAGTGCATCCATGAACACCAACTAGCAGACAGAAAACATGATGAAAACTCCTTTATTTTACACTGGCTAATGATAATACTATTCAGGCTGCTAATTTCTGGTCCTCAAATGTTATATAATGTCACATACATGTTTCAAATTCTTTGTTTTGAAAATTATTGAAAGCTTTCTTTGTTGGATTGTTACATTAAAAAGAGAAAAATTAAAACCGGTATAAGATGTTCTGGACTTGGAAAATAAATAAATTCCTAGTGTCATGCCTATATCACAAAGACACTTAGAGGCATGGACGTTATGCTCTACTCATGCAACAGTAAATAAGCTAGTTTACTGGCAACTTCTATCTTCTCACCAAAGAAATGTGAACTGTTCAGAACTGTTACTGTGATTTGAGAAACTGGGGTGATGAGAGCCCACTGTAGGTATTATATAGCAAGAAAGAGGGGGGCAAAGGTTTATTTGCTGTCTCTGCTTCCACCACTTTTGGGTTGGGATATGGAATTTACAATTATTTAATTAGGTAGTAACCTTGATTGCACATGATACTTGATGACACAAATTAGGACCAGTTCTGTTGAATGAATTCACAATAGTCTCTTTTTAGGTGATGAGCAGAGGAGACAGTGGTCATGAATTCAACCTTTCTACACTTAACAATTTCATAACAGTGCCACTCCAGCTTTTCCTAAAGCAGAGAGAATGGATTCATTTATCATGTGCTGCTACTGATTGTTCTATCAGAAACACCTAGCAATTTCTTTAACAGACAGTTGAAAGGAAATCAGGACTGATGCACACAACCCTATGAGTAATGCTCATTAATCTCAGCTGATAGCCACTTGTTACTATCTGCCATCCTGCCTGCTGAACAAAAAAGTACAGAGAAATGGGATAACCCAAGAGCAAAATAAAGTAAGAGTAGCTTACTTTCTCTACATTTACTGAGTAAGGATGCTTCCTTCTAGTCATCTGAATGACTATTTAGATCAGGGGTGTCAAACTCAATTTCATTGAGGGCCGCATCAACATTGCGGTTGCCCTCAGGGGGCCAGGTGGGTATGGCCAGGGTGGGCGTGGCCTACTGGGTGGGCATGGCTAGAGTGCATATGGCCTACTGGGTGGGCGTGGCCAGCTCTACATTGTTCGCATCAAGGGTGCCTATGGGGGCCTGGGCAGGAGGGGGACAGATCTGAGAGTCTCTGGCAGAAGGAGGGTCTCTGGGCCAGGGTCAAGGCAGTGGGGACCGTTCCCTCACTGTTTCCAGGATGGCTTCGCGGGCCACATGAAACCACTTCACGGGCCGGATCCAGCCCCCGGGCCTTGTGTTTGACATGTCTGATTTAGATTCTAAATCACCTGCACTTGGTCCCATACATGGGCATTTTGCCATAGCCAACTCCATTATCTAAGATTGGCATGTTTAGTTCTTTCTGGTGGCCCCAGGAATCAGAAGAGCATATTGTAAGCACTCTTGCTACATCATTGGAATTGTTGCCCAACATTGCTGGTGCTATCAAGATAAGAAATTAAAAGAATTTCATCACAGATCTTCAAGAAAAAAGAAAATGTGAGTTGTTTACTATCATCAGATTCATAGTTGAGATGAATGTTATATACTGTACATGGGGATGTGATAAATAAGAGAAATAGAGAGGAAAGTTAAACTAAAATATTATAATACAATAATTATAATATAATATAAAAATAAAACTTACAAAGAAAAAGATCAATTTTATGCTAATATACAAATAGCTCAGACTTTTATTTTTCAATCTACATCACATAGAAACATATTGCTCAATCATTTCATCTTTACAAAATAAAAACAATTTAAAATTTAACAAAGAAAACATCTCTTGATAACTCTCTTTTACATCTCAAGTGTCATTTTCTTTGCTCTTATGTAAAATGACTCCCTCTTTATTTTCTCCCAAACCATCAATAAAGAATTCCTGATATAATGTCTCTGGAAATAGCTGTGTATTCTATTTTTCCCATACCATATGAACGCATGCCATCCCAACTGTAAATCATGTCCCTCTAATGTCAATAATCTAGTATTCCTCAGTAAAATCCATTCTCTCATCCATGACATTACTGCAGCCTGGTAATATAATTCCCAGTTAGGTAAGCTAAATCCACCTCTGAGTCTTGCATCCTGTAACATTTTAAAATTAATCCTTGCCTTTTTCCCCTGCCAAATATATTTCAAAATTATTTTATTTAGCCCCTCAAAATATTTCTTTTCCAATCTTATTGGTATTGTTGAAAACAAAAACAATAATTGTGGTAATATATTCATTTTGATTATTGCAATCCTGCCCATTAATGATAGTTGCACCTTTTTCTATTTATCCAAATCTACTTCGATTTGTTTTTTCAATTTATAATAGTTATCTTCTTTAATTGTTGTACATCTTGCTGTCAGGTGAATCCCCAGATATTTTACCTTCTTCACAATCTGTATCTCTAACTTTCCCATCAATTCTTTTTTTTGTTTTTCAGTAATATTTTTCACTAACATTTTTGTTTTATCTTTATTAATGTTCAAACCTGCTACCTCACCATATTTTTCTATTTGTTCTATTAATACAGGTCCTGTCTCTAGTAGCTCCTCCAAGATAAATACTAAATCATCTGCAAAAGCTTGTAGCTTATATTCTTCTCTCTTAACTTTCATACCTTTTATATCCTTATTCTGTCTTATAGTTCTAGTTCAGGGGTCAGCAACCTGAAACAGTGAAAGAGCCACTCAGAACCAGTTCCCTCACAAAAGGAAAAACTGGGAGCTACAAAAAAAAATGTGTGCACATGCGCGTACATGCGCATGTGCAGAACAGGGTTTGACTGAAGAATGGAGCCAAGGGAGATATGCTCCTACCCTGCATATTTGAATTGATTGGTTGAACTTTTTTAGTCCCACTTTTTTTTTTTTTGGACTGCACATGGCAGAAGACTGGGAGCCGCAGGAGATGGCTGAAAGAGCACATGCGGCTCCGGAGCCGCGGGTTGCAGACCTGTGTGCCTTGACCATTTTATCATTGACTCCTTAACTTGCTCCTCCTCTAATTCCCTATATAATAAGTAGCTATACACTTTTTTAATCCATTTTTCTTCAGTTCCCATAAGTATTTCATCTAACTCTGTTCTCCCCAAATTAAAACCATCTATTTTAGCATCTTTTTCATATCTAGATTGTATTTGCGTTACCAATCCATCTTTATTCCTTGTTCCTCTAATTGTTGTTTGGTTTTCAGCTTTCCCGTATCTGTTAATAGGTCTTTATATATTATAATGTTTCCCATGTTAAACATATTGGGGTGTATTAACACTTCCATCGTTGACAGCTAATCTTTCTTTTGGGCAGGAACCCATTTTGATCCATATGTATAAATTCGTTTAGGAACTTTTTAAGTCTTTCGGCCATGATTGATGTGAATATTTTATCGTCCATGTTCAGCAAGGAAATCGGTCTATAGTTCTTTATTTCCTGTATTTCTATTTCTTCCTTTGGTATCAGGGTAATAAGTGCTTCTGACCACGAATCTTCAGAGAGGAGTTCATTATAGAGTTCCAGCATTACATTGCCTAACAGTTCCTGCAATGTTCTATATAGTTCCACTGGTAGCCCATCTGGTCCTGGTGTTTTGCCATTCTTTTATTTTTTTAATTGTTTCTGTTAATTCCATCATTGTTATTTTCTTTCTAGTCTACCTAATATAGACATTGAAAATCCAAGGAGAGGAGCTGCTTGGACATCACCCCTGAATTGTATCAGAAGAGGAACAGGAGGGAAGAAAGGAGAGGAGAGAGGGAAGAGAGTAGAGGAGGGAGAAGGAAGTAGGAAGGTTGGAGGGAAAGAGGAGGAGAAGTGGGGAGAAACGGGAGGGGAGTGGTGAGGGAGAGGAGTGAAGAAGAGGGAAATAGGAAAGAAAGGAAAAAGGGAGAAAGAAAGTAGAGAAGAGGGAAGAGAGAGAAGAAGGGTGATACAGTGAAAGGGGAAATGGACGAGCAGCACCCAAATTTACGTGTATGTATTTATGTATGGCAATATATTTCTTGACTTGTTTGTGTAAGAAATGGGAAAATAAAATTGAATATTAAAAAATAAAAAAAGAAAAAAGAAGCATACAGTATTCGACATTCCTTCAAATTTGTACCCATTGTTTTTCCAGGACTGGATATTCCAATTCCTTATTCCACAAATCATACATATTATCAGTATTCATCTTCATTATGGTCCTTAGTTTCTTACAGAGCTGAACTGATGTTTCAAATTCAGCATGTGTTAAATATTTCAAGTATTTCAAGTGCCTCTGGAGCTTCAATGCATCCTCTTCATAATGTTCTAACTGTACATATTTTGTCTATTCTGTCAAACAAACAATTCAAATAAATTGTATGCAAAAACTGTGCTAATCTCTTCTACAGCCCTGAACTTCCAGTAAAATATTTTCTCCTGATTATCAAACTAGAACTACTATGTCACTTTCTCATATACAACTATAGTATCAAGTCCAGCAATTAAAATCCCAGAAAAGCAGAAAGAGTAAAATTTCTTTATCCTTGTCCAGAAATCCATGGATTACTGCTGCTTTCTATTGTTATCAAATGACAGCCTGTATGTATGTAAAAATATAAATCCAATAAAATAAATAAATAAATAAATAAAATAATTTTGTTACTCAATTATAGCATCTATGATGCTGGATGCTTGCAAAAAAACACACAGATAAAAGAATTCCCATGCAGCAAGCAATAAATAAGAGTAGCAACAAATCAAATAATAAATTCCCTACAGGGACAAATACGTATATCACATATATTTATACATACAGAATTTTGTGTATTATCTAAATATTTCTTCATGTTTCTATCACAAACTGATGGTATTCATTAATAGTGTGCTGAAATCTGTTTTCCTATTTCCTGGAAGTTTTGTTCTCAAAGTTTGTACACTTCCTTTTTAGATTATTATTTAGATAACTATTTTTTAGATTATTATAAAATGGTATAAACTGCATCAATCTCTACATACTGGCTGTTCATGCTTCCCAGTTTGAAAAAGCCAATGTTGAGTTCTCATCTTTTCCTCTGATTATCTTATAATTACCCTGTGATTAATCCATGTTCCTAACCATAAAAAGCAAGGTTTTTTTTTTTTTCCTTAAGGAGGATTGTTGGACACTAAAGCTTCCAAAATATGCATAGTGATTCCAGATCTAATCACAAAGCAGCAATCTTGCTGTGCCTAAAACCCAAATATGCCCCTTAGTTCATCAATATAAATATTACTACTTGGAAATTATCAAAAGGCCAAATACTGAAAGAAATTAAAGAGTTCTGGATTTCTGAATGATGACACACTAGATTTTATAAACTAACTAAAAAACCAAATGAGTGATCCAAAAATAACCACTTTCTCTCTTGGTGAGAAAAAGAAGAATGATGCTTTCCAGATGTGAGTGATTGCTTATAGGATTTAATAACAAAAAATTTGAATATGTAGTGATGTGCATACACTTGGTTATTTTATGGTCATTGATTGCAGAAGAATTGAAAAACCATTCAGAAAACACCTGACAGCATTACCGGCTGTCATGGACCAACTTGATTCCTTCTCTTTTTCAAACTCTAAAGAGCATAAACATGTTTCAAGAAGTATGACTATATGATTTGAAGATAGTACTGTGATGTCCTTAGGCTCTCTGAACTTGGTTGGGTTTTTTTTAGATGTTTCGTTACCTGACTAGGTAACATCTTCAATGTTAGAAGGGGATGGGGTTTGCTCTCCATTTATATACAATAGTGTGCCCTGTCAGTTTTGGTGGTGCTGTTGCTTTCTCCTTAGAAGTTGCTTCATTAGGCTGTGTGTGCTGCTTGATATCTGGTGTTCCTCCTGGTGTCGATCCCTGTTTATCTGAGTACTGATTGCTGTCAAAGAGGTGTTCTGCTCACTTTGTTTCCTTTTTAGTTTTTTTTTTATTCTCTCTTTTGAATGGTTTGTAAATGTTGTTTATCTCTATGTGCTTGTTTGATGGCTGATTTGTCTTAGTGCAAGCTTCCAGGAATTCCCTAACATTTTTGGATTTAGCTCGGTCTAGGATGCTCAGTTTCCCAGCTGAAACTATGGTTGAATCTGTCTGTGTATTGTAAAATAAAGTTTTCCTCGTGTTTTCTGTCTGCTAGTTGGTGTTCATGGATGCACTATGTTAGTCTTTTGCCTCTTATTCACTGTTACAGTCTTTATACTGTAAGTTGTAGATGACTCCTGTTTTTTTCTTCTGTGGGGCTATTGGGTCGTTTGGTTTACTTAAAATATTTTGGAGGGCTTTAGTTGGTAGTAATAGTTACTAACACATAATACACAAGTTGCTTGTTTCTGAGATATTTTTGATGTATGGTAGAGTGGGTTGAATGGTCAGGCACTTTTGATAAAGTTCTGTAGGTTCCATTTTGTAGGAACATGTTGTATAGGTGGTCTGTTTACTTTTCCTGGTTTTGTAAATTGCTGCAGTGAGTTTGTGCTCATCTGAATAATATTCTTATGCAGCTCTTCTCCGAAGTTAGGTTACAACTTTGATAGTGGAGGACTTGGTTAGTGTGGCTGGTTTTTCAACAGATTTATGTTTCTAATTTGCCACTAATTCCTCTGTTGATGAGTATATCCAGGAAGGAGTGTGGGTTTGTTGGTTTCTTCTTGTCATGTGGATTTTATTCCTTTGAAGATGTTGTTGATTACTTCATGTATCTTCTCCAGTTGTTCTTTTTTATTATGACAAAGTTGTCATCTACATGTAAGATCTATACTTTTTGTTGTATGTGTAGGAGGGCTATATTTTCTAGATGATGCATTACAGTTTCTGCTATGAGTCCCAAGACTTGTCTTTCCATGGGTGATGTTGATATCAAACTGTCTTCTGTCTTGTTTCTATCTATAGGCATCTGATACACAATATGTTGAAAAGTGCCAAAACCTGTGCTATGAAATCACAGGGCATATCTTGTCCCTTCATATTTGCAAAGTGATGTTGGGTGCAAGTATATAAATCACAGGGGTGGCATTGTGGTATCACAATGCACTTGGTCCCACTTGGTCCCTCTACAGACATTTCCTATGACTGCATTTGCTTGCATTCATCTGCAAGAAGAATCTGTAATGCTGTTCTTTATTGTCTATGAAAGTAAAGACATATGCATGTTGACAGTCAGAAGTAGAAAATGTTCATTATCTTGCTTCCTGATCTATGACTATTAACCTTCATTCATTCTTTGAAACTTCTAGTGATTATTCTTAGATATGAATATCACGTTCCAATTTTGCTCCCTGTTTCAAATACCATCAGAGATATTCAGTGTTTCTTGGGAAATACAATAGGAGAAAGACAAGGGCTCATCACATTATCACATAGTTCAGAGGAGAGAAAGAGGGGCTTCTAACACTATTATTCAAACATGTCTCATGTGAAACTATACAAACTGGGAGGATAGCCTGTTTATCAAAAGAAATGAGATTCAATGTGAAAAGGAGAAATTAGTAAATCAAGACAGCTTGGAGATACAACTCATGAAAAATCAGAGTCTCTGGAAATTATCCCAGGCATATTAAGGTCAGACTGACTAGGTCATATTAAAGTATCTGATCCATATATTCCAAATTAATTCCCAGCTGAATTTTTATCTCTGCCTAGTGACTTCAAGTCAAGCAGAATAAAGAAAATAAAAATAACAGCCTGGCTGGAAAATATTTCATTTTTTCCAGTTTAGACTGTAATTAGGAACAGTTCTATTAAATGCTCATCAGATTGACTTTGATTACGCTCATTCAGAATATCCTCCAAGGCCTCCCAAGGCAGAACACCCTCATCCTTCCTTTCCCAATTCTGTTTTTGCATTGTACTCCCTCCTCTTGCTTAATTTAAAATAAAGGGAAGTTAATAAAAATGCAGGTTATACTGCACACAAAGTTTACAGGAGCAAAGGACCTCATTAGAGTATGACACATGCATTCAAAACATGCCTGAAATGTTGCCCAAATTTGATGGTCAAATTACTCATCATTAATTAGACTATGACTCTGCAAGTTCTCACTTTTTTTTATCCATCCAGGAAGATATCTGAGGTTTATTTGTATTCCAAAAAGAACCTGAGTATATCTTCTTCTGCTAATTATGTATTGCTTGTTGAAACTAGAATATTATTCACTAATGTCCATGATAAAAGTTGAGTGCCTACCTGCATATCAGTACTTGAAGCTGGATGCCCTGATAATTAGGACAACCCTTTGGGCAGAAATTGGGATAAACAATTAAAATAACCTCATTCTGAATACTTCATGTTAAAAATGTAAAATAAAACTCTAGGGGCACTGCTCATTTCTGTTTCAAGGCCAGTGAGCCAGTGCCGTCAGAAGACATTTCCGCAGTTGTGGCCAGCATGACGTCATGGAATGCTGTTTCCTTCCCATTATAGTGGTACCTATTTATTGCATTTGCATGCTTTAAAACTGCTAGGTTGGCAGGAGCTGGGATGAAGTCAGGAGCTCACCTTATTCCATGGTGCTTGGGTCTCAAACCTGGGCTGCTGGCTTTCCAGCTGAGAAGCCCAGCATCTTAACCCCTGAGCACCACCCCACTCCAGCTTTTTCTGTAATGGTCCTCCTGAAAACCTAGGAATTTTGATCTTTTGACTACAGCAACAGAGTACTTTGTACATTAACTCTTCTATTCAATAGCTGTCCAGATAGATATAGAAGACTGTCTTAGGATCTGAGATATAATTCTTTGAAGACAACCAATTTTTGGCTGAACATTTCTTATTTTAAGTGATGGATGCCTATTGTGGAAAAGCTACTAGTGCGCTGACCCAGAAGGGGACAGCCACTCTGTCTCGTATGCATGGAAGGTTAGACCAGGTTGCATAATGTGTGCTTGATTATGGTAACCTCCATAGTAGCAGAGCTCTAGAATTCTGACATTTCTGCTCTAGTGCCAGGGAGAATATCAATATTAATACCTGTGCTGGGCCACAATGGAATATGATGAATTGATGTGAAATTATCCCTCCCCCACCAGAAAACATATAGACAATAATGATTGGTCACATGATGGTAGAGAGGCAAAAAGAACTTTGCCATTCCTTCAAAATCTGTACAGATCAAGTGAACCAACAGGCACTATATTTGCCACGATCACTATTTATGGCTAAAAATAATGCATTTCTTAAAAGTATACTGAAAAATTTGGAGAAGCAAGAAAAGAAAAGGTCATTACATTCTGATCTGTACTTGAAGGTATAGAGAAAATTAGGTTTCCATTGGAATCCCCAAAGATTAACTTATCCAGTTCTCTATTTCATCTCTGCCTGAATGACTAAGTATTGAAGAAATACAATCTGATACACAGACATAGATATAATAAAGAATTCTCTAAAAGAATGGGAGTATATATATATATATATATATATATATATATATATAT